>CM038219.1:82039734-82333024 GCA_021442155.1 Cymbidium sinense | reverse complement strand
TTCTTATGATGGGTGGCGTCCTCAAAAGTCATCATGTTGAACCATCAGTTGATTCCACCCATTTTATTTTCTTTTATTCTTATTTTATTTTATCATTGATGCTGGAGAACTCGAAAATCGACTCCGAAAATGTCGTCGATGGGATGCCTCGGCCTGAAAAATACAAGCCATGGCGCCCATGCGGCTGATCCACATGTCTTGTGTAGAGGCTGCACGGAAATCACCATAACTTCACCCACGACGTGCGGATGTGTCAAATGGGCATCTAGCGGGACCGTTATCTATGATTTTGAATTTTTTGAAGCCTTAACGCGACACGTACGGGTTCCGCATGAGAACAATTTGCGGTAAATCTCAGTGGGCACGACCGACACCGGATCCAGAACTCTTGATTAAGCATGCTTGGGCAAGAGCACTACTATGATGGGTGACCTCCTGGGTAGTCATCTTGTTGAACCAACTATTGATGCCGGCCATCGATTGGATGCCTCGGACTGAAAAACACAAGCCGTCGATTACGGTGATCCGTGTCTCGATGGAAGCCGCACAAAATCACCATAACCGCGCCTGATCGTCGATTGCCATTATGACCCCAATCAAAATATCTGCGGCGCGGCGTGTAGATGTCGCGCAAGCGAACCGGTGTCTCCATTTTGCTAGTTTGAAGCTTTGTGACCTTGGCGGGTTACATGAGCATAATTTGTTCCAAATCTCCAGCAGCGGCCGTACCATCACGGATCCATGAGAACTCTTACGTGCTTGCGTGCATGCGGCGATCTTATTATGGGTGACCTCCTCAGTCGTAGTGTTGAACCATGTTGATTGCCCATTTTATTTCCTTTTATTTTTATTTTATTTTTCTTGTTGTGGGAACTTGGTCGAGAAAACATCATCGATAAGATGGCGCGGACTAAAAAATATGAGTTGTGGGGCCCACATGGTTGATCATCTCGTGAGGCGAAAATTGCCATAACTTTACGCCTTATTCGATTAGCCAATATGATCTAATCGGAAAGATCTCGCGAGCGCATACGATCGTAGATGTCTGTGAGCTCGGCATGGCCGTATCTCGATTTTAGTTTGAAGCCATGCAGTAGCGGATGGGTTCCATGAGCATAATTTATGGCAAATCTCCGCGGGCTCGGTGCGGTACCTCATATGAGAACTCTTTAGTTAAGCGTGCTTGGCGAGAACAATCTATCATGGGTGACCTCACGGAAGTCATCGTGTTGAACCATATGTTTACGCCCATTTTATTTATTTTTATTTTTATTTTATTGTGGTAGAACTCAAAATTGACTCCAAAATGTTGTCGATGATATGCCTCGGTGAAAAAACAGGCGTGGGGCCGGTGATCCTTGCATCTCTTCGCAGGTACATCACCATAACTTCCGCGATGCGTCGATTCTCCATTATGATCCTAATCAGAAAAGATCTCCACGGGGTGCACGATGTGTAAATGTGCCATAGGCATCCCGGCCAGTATCTCAATTTCGACTAGTTCGAACCACGCAGCGGGTTCATGAGAATAATTTTGTGGCAATTCTCCAGGAGCCGCACACGAGATCTATGAGAACTCTTGATTAAGCGTGCGAGCGATCTTATGATGGGTGACCTCTGAAGTCATCGTGTTGAGCTATCATTTGATGCCGCCCATTTTATTTTCTTTTATTTTTATTTTATTTTATCGTTGACGCCATAGAACTCGGAGATCCACTCCGAAAACATTGTCGATGGGATGCCTCGGACTGAAAAACACGAGCCGTGGGGCAAAACACGGTTGATCCGCACGTCTCATGTGGAGGCGACCAAAATCATAACCGGACCGCGATCGTCCATTATTGACCCCAATCGGAAAAGATCTCCGCAATGGCCGATGGTGCAAATGAAAGCAACATGACCCGTATCTCCGATTTGGCTATTTGAAGCCTTACAGCGGATGGGTTCCGTAAGCATAATCTTTGCAAATCTCGGCGGTATGGCCGCACCGGTACTCATCACATGAGAACTCTTTGGTTAATGCTTGGGTGAGTAATACTATGATGGGTGACCTCACGAAGTCGTCATATTGAACCATTTGTTGATGCCACTCATTTTGTTTTATTTTATTTTATTTTATTTTTGGAGAACTCAAAATCAAAATCATCCGGATTTGAAAAACAGCCGTGGTGTGGCGATCCATGCGTCTCGTCGGAAGCGCAATCACCATAACTTCACGCATGATCGTCCGATTCGCCATTTGATCCTATTCGAAAGATCTTTGGCGGAAAGCGCGATGCCAACAGAATCTCGGGACCGTATATTGATTTGGCTTAGCCTTGCGTAACATGCGGGTTACGCATGAGCCTTTGTGGCAAATCTCCAGTAGCGACCGCGCCGCGGTCACATGAGAACTCTTGGCGTGCTTTGGCGAGTAGTCTTATGATGGGTGACCTCTTGGGAAGTCATCAGCGTTGAAACATTGTTGATGCCACCCATTTTATTTCCTTTTTTTTATTTTATTTTACCGTTGATTTGGAGAACTCATGTCGACTCATCATCGTCGATGGGATGCCTCGGACTAAAATACAAGTTGTGGGGCTGTGGTGATCATCGTGTGGAGCGATCGCCCATAACTGCGATCATTGATTTCCCATTATGAATGAAGATCTCGTGGCCTGATACATAGCACGGCGGGACCGTATCCGATTTTGGTTCAAAGCCTTCTGTACGGATGGGTTTAGCACAATTTGCGAAATCTCCGGTGGACCGCACACTAGATCATGAGAACTCTTGATTAAGCGTGCTTGGCGAGTAGTACTATGATGGGTGACCTCAAGTCATTGTGTTAAACCATCTATGTCGCCCATTTTATTTTTTTTTTTTTTATTTTTTTGATGTGAGAACTTCGATCTACTCTAAAACATCATTGATGGGATGCCTTGGGAAAAACACATTGGAGCCCACGTCACACATCTCGTGGAGGCCGCATGAAAATCATAACCGCATGCATGATGTCAGATTCTCCATTATGACCCCAATCGGAAAGATCTGCCCGCGATGGTGATGACCATGAGCACCTGGGACCGATATCCGATTTTGGCTATTTGTCTTCGTGCGTCGGGTTTCCATGAGCACAATTTGTAAATCTCAGTGACATAGCAACTAGATCCATGAGAACTCTTGATTAAGCATGCTTGGCGAAACGATCTTATGATGAGGTGACCTGAAGTCATCATGTTGAATCTTGTTGATGCAGCCCATTTTATTTCCTTTTATTTTTATTTTATTTTTTTCTTGGATGTGGGAACTTCGATCGACTTCAAAAATCATAGATGGGATACCTGGTGAGAAAAACATGAGCGGGGGGCCCGTCGATCCACATCTCATCTAGAGGCGCAAATCACCATGACTTTTCCACGATCGCCATTCGCATTATCTGAAAGCGGGCGTGGCGTGCATATGCCGGGCATTTGGTATCTCCGTTTGGCTATTTGAAAATTATGACATGGATAGGTTCAGGAAGGCAAATTCACGAGCAGACGGTACGTCGGATCCAGAACTCTTAAGCATGCTTGGCGATCTTGATGGGTGACCTCGAAGTCGTCATGTTGAACCATATCATTGATGGCCATTTTATTTCCTTTTTTTTTATTTTATTTTAATGTTGATCTTGGGAGAACTTCGATGATTTTGAAAATCATCGATGGGATGCCTCAGGCGAAAAACAGAGCACAGGGCCCACGGTGATTACGCATCCTGTGGAGCGCGCTCATAACTTACGATGTCTTCCATTACCCCAATCGAAGATCTCCGGGGCGCACAGATGAGTTGCTTGCGAATCTGGTGAGTATCTTGATTTATTATTTCAAATCTAGGTAGCGGTTACGCATGAGCATAATTTGATAAATCTAGCGGCGACCTCACACACACGGATCCCATGAGAACTCTTTTATTAAGCGTGCTTGGGAGGATCTTATGATGGGTGACCTCTTGGAAGTCATCTTGTTGAACCATCTGTTGATCACCCATTTATTTCCTTTTATTTTTATTTTATTTTACCATTTTGGGAGAAGAGATCGACTCAAAATGTCATTGATGGGATGCCCGGAAAACATAGTGTGTGGCTCCTTGGAAACCATGAAAATCTCCATAACTTACGATCTTTGATTTGCCATTATGATCGAAAGATATGTGTCTGCAGGGCATCTGGCGAGACCCGTATCTCCGATTTTGGCTATTTGAAGCCTTCAGTGTCAGGGAGTTCATGAGCACAATTTGGCAAATCTCCATGGGCACTACCACCGGATCATGAGAACTCTTGATTAAGCATGCTTGGGTAGAAGCGATCTTATGATGGGTGACCTCTTGGGAAGTCGTGTTGAATGATCTCTTGATGTATTTTATTTTGTTTTATTTTATTTTATTTTATCGTTGATGTGGAACTTCGGCGATTGACTCATAAATGTTAGATATGGGATGCCTCGGTGAAAAACATGGTTGTATGAGCATCTCGTTTGGGCGCCAGAAATCACCATAACTTCACTCGCGATCGTCATTCGCCATTATGACCAATCGGAAAGATCTCAGCATGGCCGCGGTGCCGCATCGGGACCCATATCTCGATTTGGCTATTTTAAGCCTTACCGCGACGTCTGAGATTTGCATGTGCACAATTTGTAGCAAATCTCTCGGGTAGCGACACATCCATGAGAACTCTTGATTAAGCGTGCTTGGGTGAGAGTATGATCTATGATGGGTGACCTCTCGGGTCATCGCATTGAACCATCTGTTGATTGCCCATTTTATTTCCTTTTATTTTTTTATTTTTTATTGATCTTGGGAGAACTTCGATCGACTCGAAAATTCATCGATGGGATTCTTGAAAAAAACATGGTGGGCCATCGGTGATCGCATCTTATCGAGGCCGCGAAAATCTCTAACTTCACGCGCGATCATTCGATTAGCCATTATGACCCAATCCAAAGATCTCAGGTGGGGTGCACGGCGGATGAGTGTCTCTGCGGACCGTATCTCAATTTTGGTTATTTCAAGATTTATCGCCTGCGTGTTTCCGCATGAACACAATTTGTGGAAATCTCCGGCAGTGCGGCCACCGATCCCATGAGAACTCTTGATTAAGCGTGCTTGGGAGAGCGATCTTATGATGGGTGACCTCACGGGAAGTCATCGTGTTGAACCATTTATGCCCATTTTTCCTTTATTTTTATTTTATTTATCATTGGCCTTGAGAGAACTTCGGCGACTCAAAAAAATTTTGTAGATGGGATAGTTGAAAACATGCGTGGATGCAGGTGACGTCCGTGTGAGCCCGCGAAATCCATAACTTGCGATGTCGTCGCATTATGACTCAGGAAAGATCTCGCGGGTGCATGCGTAGATGTGATGAGCTCATCGGAGGGACATATCTCCGATTTTGGCTATTTGAAGCCCCAGAGGCGCGGTTCGCATGAGCATAATTTATGGAAAACTCAGTGATGCCGCACAGATAATATTAGAACTCTTATTAAGCGTGCTTGGGAAGGCAATGATGGTGACGACCTTAAGATTCGTGATGGGATGCCTTGGACTTAAAATGCGGCTGGTGATTACGTCTATCTGGAATCCGAAAATCATAATAAGTTTGGGAAAGATCATCTGATTTGCCATTGAGATCAGAAAGAACTTCAGTGAGGTCGCCGTGAGATGGCGTAGGCGCCTCTGGCGGGACATATCTATTTGGCTATTAGTCTCTGCCTTGAGATGGGTTCCACATGAGCACAATTTGAAATCTTCAAGGCACACAGATCCCATGAGAACTCTTGATTAAGCGTGCTTGAGCGATTATGATGGGTGACCTCTGGGAAGTCTGTTGAACCATATTGATGCGCCCATTTTATTTTATTTTATTTTTATTTTATTTTATGGCGGAGAACTTGATGATCGACTCAAAAATGTCATCGATGGGATACCTCGGTGAAAAAATGTGGGGCCCGCATCGATCGCGTCTGTGTGGAACATGAAATCCATAACTTTCACGATCATCGATTATTATGAAATCGAAGATCTATGGGGCGCAGCATCGATGGCCATCGCATCTGGGACCATCTTTGATTTGGTTAATTGAATACGGTCGGGTTCCATGAGCAATTTGCGAAATCTCCGGTAGCGCGGCCGCGGCACGCGATCCGCATGAAATTTGATTAAGCGTGCTTGAAGCGATTATGATGGGTGACCTCTAGAAGTCATCATGTTGAACCATATGTTGATCGCTTTATTTTCATTTATTTTTTTTTTATCGTTGACGCGGAGAACTTCGGGCGATCGACTCGAAAATGTCGTGATGGGATGCGAAAACATAGCCAGGATCTGGCGATCCATCGTGTGGAGCGCATAAAATCGCCATAACCGCGATCGTCGATTCACCATTATGACCCCAATCGAAAGATCTCGGGGACTCACGACAGCGTAGATGTCGCGGAATATCTCAATTTGGCTATTTGAAGCCTTACCGGCGACGGTTTTGAGCATAATTTGCGGCAAATCTCAGCGGGCCCACCCAGATCCATGAGAACTCTTGATTAAGCGTGCTTGGGCGAAGCGATATTATGATGGGTGATCTCACGAAAGTCGTGAAATTTTATTATCTTTGCTTTTTTATTTTTTTATTTTCTTTACATGAGAACTTGACTCCAGCGTTATCGATGGGATGCCTCGGACTAAAAACGCGTGGTGATCCCGCATCGTGAGGCGCGAAATCTCATAACTTCGCGCGCGATCATCGATTCACCATTATGACCAATCAGGAAAGATATTTGTGGAGGGGGTGAGCGTGAAGCGAGCGGGACCGTATCTCGATTTTTGAAACCTTACCGCGGCGGGTTCGCATGAGCACAATTTTGCAAATCTCCGGTGGCGGCGTGCACCGACCGCATATCCATGAGAACTTTTATTAAGCGTGCTTGGCGAGCGATCTTATGATGGGTGACCTCTTAGGAAGTCATCGTGTTGAACCATCTGTTGATGCATTTTATTTCCTTTTATTTTTTTTATTTTACCATTGATCTTGGGAGAACTTCGGTGATGCGACTCAGCGTCATCGATGGGATGCCTAATGCGTCGTGGCGGCCAGCGTCTCGTGGAGGCCGCACAAAATTTTACCATAACCGTGCGATTGTAGATTCGCCATTATGACTTCGGAAAGATCTGGGGCCCGGCGCAAATGTCTTGCTTGAGTGCATCTTCGGGGATCTAGAGAATCGTCATGTTGAACAATCTATGATGCTTCCCATTTTATTACCTTTTATTTTTATTTTATTTTGATTAACAGAACTTCGGTGACTCAGAAAAGTCATCGATGGGATGCCTCGGTGAAAAATGTCGTGGGGCCCACACGGTAATCGCATCCGTGTGGAGCGCGCGAAAATCTCCATAACTTCATGCGCGTCATCGATTCACCATTATGACCCCAATCAAAAAAATCTCTGCGGATCACATGACATGCAGATGAGCTGCAGGCGCATCTGGCGGGACCTGTATCTTTGATTTTGGCTATTTTGAAAATCTTGCGCGACGGGTTCGTATGGCGCAATTTTGCAAATCTCGGCAGCGGGCCCACGCAGATCCATGAAAACTCTTGATTAAGCGTGCTTGGTGAGAAGCGATATTATGATGGGTGACCTCCTGAGAAGTCGTGTTGAACCATCTGTTGATGCCCATTTTATTTCCTTTTATTTTTATTTTTTATTGGCGGAGAACTTCGATGTCGACTCACGTTATGGGATGCCTCGAACTAAAAACCGGCGGTATGGGCCCGCCGCACATCTGATTACATAACATGGATCTCCGATTAACCGCTGACAAGCCAAAAGATCCGTGAAATTCTTGATTGCGTGAGCGAGTAGATGCGTGGCATTTGGGACCGTATCTCGATTTATTTATTTCAAGCCTTGCGCGCGCGAGTTCAGATGAGCATAATTTGATCTCCGAACATGATCGCATGAGAACTCTTGATTAAGCGTGCTTGGGAAGCGATCTTATGATGGGTGACCTCACGAAGTCGTGTTGAACCATCTGTTGATGCGCCCATTTTATTTCCTTTTATTTTTATTTTATTTTACCATTGATCGCGGAGAACTTCGTGATGCATGTATCGATGGGATGCCTCGGCGAAAAACCTGGTCATGGCCGTGGCGTTGGCGTCTCATGCGGGCGCGAAATCCATAACTTGCCGCGATCGTTATATTATGACAATCGGAAAGATCTTTGTGGGGGGCGCGCGATGTTGCGAATCTGAGGACCGTATCTCGATTTTTGGCTATTTGCACTTTGACGGCATGCGGCGGGTTTAAATGAGCACAATTTGCAAATCTCTCGAGCAACGCCGAGATCCTGAGAACTCTTGATTAAGCGTGCTTGGTGAAGCGATCTTATGATGGGTGACCTCAGGAAGTCATCGTGTTGAACCATCTGTTGATGTCGTATTTATTTTTTTTTTTTTTTTCGTTGATGCGGAGAACTTCGATGACTCGAAAAATGTCGTCGATGGGATGCCTCGGCGAAAACATGAGTCATGGGGCCGGTGATCAGCGTGTCTCGTCGGGAGCGCATAAATCACCATAACCGTGCGATCGTCGATTCGCCATTATGATCGGAAAGATCTCTGCGGTGCATGATCGTAGATGTGCCCATCGATTGGCTAGTTCAGATTTCAGCGCAGACGGGTTTCACATGAGCATAATTTGCGACAAATCTCTAGCGAAGCACGCACCGGCCAGATCTGAGAACTCTTGATTAAGCGTGCTTGGGTGAGCGATCTTATGATGGGTGACCTCACGGAAGTCATTGTTGAACCATATGTTGATTCGCCCATTTTATTTCCTTTTATTTTTATTTTATTTTTTATCTTAGAGAACTTCGGTGATCGACTGAAAATGTCATTGATGGGATGCCTCTTGACATGATGTGGCCCGGTTGATATCATGTGTGTCTGGTGCAGCGCAAATCACCATAACTTTTTGCGATCGATTCTCCATTATGATGAATCGGAAAGATCTTGGGCACCACGGTGAGATGTCTTCATCACGGCTATCTCCATTTTGGCTATTTTAAGCTTTTGACGCAGACGTTCTCATGAAATTTGCTCTAGCGGTGCATGCACCACATATCATGAGAACTCTTTGATTAAGTGTGCTTGAGGTACTATGATGGGTGACCTCTTGGGAAGTCATTGTGTTGAACCATCTGTTGATTGCCCATTTTATTTCCTTTATTTTATTTTACCATTGGCCGGCTTCGAAAATTGACAAATATGGATGATACCTTGACTAAAAAAACCATGGGGATCTCATCTTATGGAGAGCCGCGAAAATCACCATAACTTTGTGCGATCATCCGATTAGCCATTATGATCTAATCGAAGATCTCCGGGGTGCATGATCGATCGATCTCGGCGGTAGATCAATCTGGCGACAGTATCTCCGATTTTGGCTATTTGAAGCCTTACTGGCACGCATGGGTTAGCATGAGCACAATTTTGCAAATCTCTCGTGGCGCACCAGACATGAGAACTCTTGATTAAGCGTGCTTGAGCGAAGACGATATGATGGGTGACCTCTAAGTCATGTTGAACCATTTGTTGATTCATTTTATTTTTTTTATTTTATTTTATTTTATCGTGATGTTGGAGAACTTCGAATCGACTCGAAAATATTATCGATGGGATGCCTCGGACTAAAAAAATCGACTCTGCCCAGCGGCTGATCAGCGTATAGTCGAGCCCGCGAAATCACCATCTTTGCGCCGGCGTGATGTCAAGCGCATCTAGCGGGGCATATCTCGATTTTGAATTTTGAAGCCTTAGCGCAGTGCGCATGAGGAACAATTTGGAAATCTCACTGAGCGCGCACACACGGATCACATGAGAACTCTTTAATTAAGCGTGCTTGGGAAGCGATTCTTATGATGGGTGACCTCTTGGGAAGTCATCGTGTTGAACCATCATTGTTGATCACCATTTTATTTCCTTTTATTTTTATTTTATTTATTTTGGAGAACTTCGGTGATCAACTTTGAAAATGTCGTCGATGGGATGCCTGGGGTGAAAAACGGCAGGGCCCATGGCGATCCATCTCGTGTGAGAGAAAATCACCATAACTTTGCCGCGATGTCAGATTCTATTATGACCCAATCGAAAAGATCTCCATGGCGCATGATGCGGTGTGCAGGCATTGGGGACGTATCTCATTTGGTTATTTTGAGCTGTGCGAGCGGGTTCCATGAGCACAATTTGCATTAAATCTCCTGAGCACCGGCACCGGTCCATGAGAACTCTTGATTAAGCGTGCTTGGGAAACATTATTATGATGGGTGACCTCTGGAAGTCTTGTTGAACCATCTTGATCCATTTTATTTCCTTTTTTTATTTTATTTTATTGGTAGAAGAACTCGTGATCGACTCAAAATGTTATCGATGGGATGCCTCGGGAAAAACCTGGCCGTACAAGTGATCCCATGTCGTGGAGGCGCGCGAAAATCACCATAACCGGCGCGATCGTTGATTGCCATTATGACCCCAATCAGAAAGATCTCAGTGCATGGCGTGAGATGTGTTGAGCGCATCCCCGTATCTCCATTTTGCTATTTGAAGCCTTTACCGCGGGGGTTCACGAGCATAATTTGTTCTAATCTCTGGCGCGTGTGCGCACGGATCCATGAGAACTCTTGATTAAGCGTGCTTGGAAGCGATCTATGATGGGTGACCTCACGGAAGTCGTGTTGAACCATCTTGATTCATTTTTATTTTTTATTTTTATTTTATTTTATTGTTGATGCGGAGAACTTCGATGACTCAAAAATCATCGATGAAAAGGCGAAAATATGAGCATTCTGCCGTAGGCATCGCGATGCATAAAATGCCATAACTGCGCACGATCGTCCATTATGACCCAATCAGAAAGATCTCCGGAGCGCCGATGCGTAGATGTCGGGCATCGGCTCAATTTTGGCTAGTTGAAGCCTTACCGACGCACGGGTTCCAGAGCATAATTTGCAAATCTCCGGTGGGCGTGCGAGCACCACATCTATGAGAACTCTTATTAAGCGTGCTTGGAGAAGCGATCTTATGATGGGTGACCTCAGGAAGAAGTCGTGTTGAACCATCTGTTGATGCCATTTTATTTTATTTTATTTTTATTTTAGGAGAACTTCGATTGACTCAAAAAATGTTGTCGATGGGATGCCTGGGGCCGTGGGGCAACCGATCGCATCTCTGTCGACGAAATCACCATAACTTGATCGATCGTTCCGATTCACCATTATGATCAATCGAAAGATCTGCGGGTGACGATGCCGAGATGTCGATGGTGAATCAGCAGACCCGTATCTCGACTATTTGAAGCCTTACCGCGGGTTCGCAGAATAATTTGGCAAATCTCCGGTGGCGCGGCCGACACCATGAGAACTCTTGATTAAGCGTGCTTGGCGAAAGCAATCTTATGATGGGTGACCTTGGAAGTCATCGTGTTGAACCATCATTGATGCATTTTATTTTCTTTTATTTTTATTTTATTTTATCATTGATGCAGAACTTCGAACTCGGTGTCGATGGGATACCTGGGGTGAAAAAACATGATGGGGCCACATGGTGATCGCGCATGTCGTGTGGAGCGACGAAATCGCCATAACCGCGATCGTCGATTGATTATGACCCCAATCGAAAGATCTCGCATGGCGGATGACGCGTATGTGCCGAACATGCGGGACCGTATCTCGATTTGGCTATTTGAAGCCCTGGCCGATGGGTTCCATGAGCTTTTGCAAATCTCTAGCGGCGTGACCACACTCATCACATGAGAACTCTTGATTAAGTGTGCTTGAAAGTTATGATGGGTGACCTCACGAGAAGTCATGTTGAACCATCTGTTGATGCCACCCATTTTATTTCCTTTTATTTTTATTTTATTTTGTTGTTGAAGGAACTTCGAAATTGACTCCGCATCGATGGGATGCCAGGTTGAAAAAAAGATGAGTATGGGGCCAGCGAGTGCGCATCGTGCAGGAAATCACCATAACTTCATGATCATCGATTCACCATTATGATCCAATCAGAAAGATCTCCGGAGGCGCGTAGATGTGAAGCGGGCATCTGGCGGGACCGTATCTTCGATTTCAGCGCAGCTGATATATCGGTTCGCGGAGCATGTTGTAATCTCTAGCGCGGCGCACCACAACAAATCATGAGAACTCTTGATTAAGCGTGCTTGCGAAGCGATCTTATGATGGGTGACCTCAGGAAGTCGTTGTTGAACCATCATTGATCGCCCATTTTATTTTTTTATTTTATTTTATTTTACCATTGGCGGAGAACTCGGTCGACTCTTGTCATTATGATGGGATGCCTCGGACTAAAAAAAGCCATGGGGCCCTGCGGTGATCCGCATCTCGTGTGGAGGCGAAATCACCATAACCGCGCGATCGTCGATTCCCATTATGACCCCAATCGAAAGATCTGGCGATGTGAGATGAGTCCGCATCTGGCGGGGACCATCTTATCTGTTTCCAGCCTTGCGTGGCACGGATGGGTTCGCATGAGCAATTTGCAAATCTCGGCCTTGACGCACTAGCACGGATCTCGCGAACTCTTGATTAAGCGTGCTTCGAGAGGATCTTATGATGGGTGACCTTTTGAAGTCATCGTGTTGAACCATCTATATTGCCATTTTATTTCTTTTATTTTTATTTTATTTCGTTGGCCGGAGAACTTCGATGTCGACAAAATGTCATTGATGGGATGCTTGAAAAAAACATGACGTGGGACATGGTGATTCATGCATCGTGCGGACGCAAAATCCATAACCCGCGCATGATCGTCGATTATTATGACATTAATCGGAAAGATCTCGGGCGCCATGATGATGCCGGCATCTGGCGGGACCCATTATCTTGATTTGGCTATTTGAGCCTTACCTGCAGCGGGTTCGCATGAAATTGCAAATCTCCGGTGCACACCGGAGATCATGAGAACTCTTGATTAAGCGTGCTTGGCGAAAACGATCTTATGGGTGACCTCACGGAAGTCATCATGTTGAACCATCTGTTGATCGCCCATTTTATTTCCTTTTATTTTTATTTTATTTTATTGACCTTGGAGAACTTCATCGACTTGAAAATGTCATAGATGGGATACCTCGGAAACGTGGTGTGGGCCCGTGCGGCGTTGCATCTCGTGCGGAGGCCACATGGAAATCACCATAACTTTGCGCACGATCGTCCGGTTAGCCATTATGAGCATATCCGAAAACATCTCTTCAGGGCGCGCAACGTGCAGATGAGCCACAGGTGCATTTGGCGGGACCCGTATCTCCGATTTTGGCTATTTCGAAGCCTTACATGGGCAGGTTCGGATTTCTGATTCTCGGTGGCGTGACCCCATACACGGTCCATGAGAACTTTTAATTAAGCGTAGGTGAGCGATCTTATGATGGGTGACCTCACAGGAAGTCATCGTGTTGAACCATCTGATGATGCACATTTTATTTCCTTTTTTTTATTTTATTTTATGATCGGGAGAACTTCGATGATATCGAAAATGTCATCGATGGGATGCCTCGGGAAAAACATGCGGATGGGCGGTCGCGTATTGGAGGCTACAAAAATTGCCATAACTTCATGCAGATCGTCATTAGCCATTATTACCCCCAATCTCGTAGAGCCGTATCCGTTATTCATCTTCTGGCATTTAACGGGTTACGCATGAGCACTGATTTGGTAAATCTCGGTATTCACACACCGGATCATGAGAACTCTTTTGGTTAAGCGTGCTTGGAGAGAGCAATCTTGATGGGTGACCTCGAAGTCATCGTTGTTGAACCATCTATTGATGATTTTATTTTATTTTTTTTATTTTATTTTACTATTGATCTTGGGAGAACTTCGGAGATTGAAAATCGTTGATGGGATGCCTTAATGAAAAAAATATGGCCGCAGGGATCGCATCTCGTGTGGAGGCATGAAAATCACCATTCGCTTGCGATCTTTGATTCGCCATTATGACCCCAATCGAAAGATCTTCATGGGGCCGATGTCTTTGAGCGTATCGGCGAGACGTATCTCGATTTTTGGCTATTTGAAGCCTTAGGTACCGCGGGCGAGTTATTAGCGGCAAATCTCCAACGCGCACCCACACCATCATGAACTCTTGATTAAGCGTGCTTGGGCGAAATCTTATGATGGGTGACCTCAGAAGTCGTCGTGTTGAATGATCTATTGATTCCATTTTATTTTGTTTTATTTTATTTTATTTTATTTTATCGTTGATGGGGAACTTCGATTGACTCAAAAATGTGTAGATGGGATGCCTCAGTTGAAAACACATGTGGGCCCGGTGATCGCATCTCATGTGGAGGCGCAAAATCGCCATAACTTCCGCGCGATCGTCCGATTCCCATTATGACCCAATCGAAAGATCTTAGGTGGGGCATGCGAGATCTAAGCGCATCTGGCGGGACCCATATCTCAAATTTTTGTTATTTTGAAGCCTTCGCACGCGAGATCGCATGGCACAATTTGGCAAATCTCCGGTTGACGCGAGCACACGGATCCATGAACTCATCGTGTGCATGTGTGGCAAATCTTAGTCGAAGCTATCTGAGAACTCTTGGTGAAGCGAGCTTTGGCAGGATCTTATGATGGTGACCTCCGGAAGTCATCGTGTTGAACCATCTGTTGATGGCCCATTTTATTTCCTTTATTTTTATTTTATTTTATCGTTGGCCGGAGAACTTCGGTCGACTCGAAAATGTTGTAGATGGGATGCCTCGGTGAAAACATGAGTCATGGGGCCCACGCGGTGATTCGTCGCGTCTGTGTGCGCGAAAATCACCATAACTTCATATGCATCGTTGATTATGCCCCAATCAGAAAGATCTCTGAGGCGCCTGGCGATGTCTTTAAAATCATCTGAGACCGTATCTCGATTTTATTTATTTGGGCTGCGGAGCAGTCTGGTTCCGCATGGCGAGAATTTGCAAACTCGTGATCGGCGATATTAATTGATCTTAGAACTCTTGATTAAGCATGCTTGATGAGGCAATACTATGATAGGTGACCTCGGGGAACATCGATGGGATGCCTTGGACTTAAAATACGAGCCATTGGGCACGCAGCGTCTGGATGAATCACGAAAATCGCATAACTTTGCGATCGATCGTCCATTGCCATTTGACAATCAGGAAGATCTCGTGGCGCCTGCAGCAGATGAGCGAGCATCTGGGGACCATATCTCGATTTTAGTTAGTTGAAGCCTTTGCAGAGACGGGTTCCGCGACAATTTGCGAAATCTCTGATGGGCATGATCGCACGGCACACGGATCCATGAGAACTCTTGATTAAGTGTGCTTGCGAGCGATCTTATGATGGGTGACCTCTTGGGAAGTCGGTTGTGTTGAACCATTGATGTCACCCATTTTATTTCTTTTATTTTATTTTATTTTATTGTTGAGAACTTCAACGATCGACTAATGTCATCGATGGGATGCCTGGTGAAAAATACAAGTCGTGGGGCCAGCGGCGTCGCGCATCTGTGTGGAAAAATCGTCATAACTCGCCGCGATCGTCGATTCGCCATTATGACCCCAATCTCTCGCGGGGCACGATGATGCGAGCGCATCAGGACCCCATATCTCGATTTTGATTATTTTGAAGCCTTCGTGGCATACGGGTTCGCATGAGCTGATTTATCTCTATGGCGACCACACGATCACATGAGAACTCTTGATTAAGCGTGCTTGGGCGAGAAGCGATCTTATGATGGGTGACCTCTTGAAGTCATCGTGTTGAACCATATGTTGATGCCCATTTTATTTTTTTATTTTTATTTTATTTTTTTGGTTGAGAGAACTTCGGATCAAGAAATCATCGATGGGATGCCTCGGGGAAAAATAATAGCGTGGGCATGTAGGCGATCCGCCGTGTGGAGACATAAATGCCATAACTTCACGCCGCGATTGTCATCGCCATTATGAATCAGAAGATCTCCGGCGCGTCATACGAGATGGGCAGATCTGGCGGGACGTATCTCGATTTGGCTATTTTGAAGCCTTACGCGCATGGATGGTTCCACATTAGCATAATTTGCAAATCTCGGTGGGGCACAGCACTGATCCCAGAACTCTTGATTAAGCTTGGCGAGAAATCTTATGATGGGTGACCTCAGAAGTCATCGTGTTGAACCATCTTGATGCCCATTTTATTTCCTTTTATTTTTATTTTATTTTTATTGATGGAGAACTTCGGAGATCGACTCAGCGTCGTTGATGGGATGCCGGACTTATTGTGGATGAGATCCGTAACCCGACCAAATCACTTGCGATGGTTTATATTTCAATCACAAGTCCATATGCTGAGAAACTTGAATCAGCCTTGATGAGCTAGATTGGCTCACTTGACCCGAAGTCGATTTATTTCATTAATATCAATTGATTCAAATTAAATTGCTAATCACTTTGTCATGTTTTGATCATCATGGGTTAATTTATTATGATTGATCCCTCAAAAGGGTGACCATTAATTTCAACTATGAACCCAAGAAATTTATTTCATTGATTGCATATCGATTCACTCAATTTATTGACTTGACCGCTATGAATTTGACGATGGCCATTAGATAAGATTGACCCGAAAACTTGTGAGGTCAAATTCATTAAGTCAAACTAATGAAAAGCATCGTAACCGCGATCAAGAGCCCAAACCAGCCATGATTCGATTTGGCCAATTGGTCAAATTGGTCAACATATTGACCGGGCAAATTGGCATCTTAAATCCAGAAATCTTAAACCAAATTATGAAACTATTGAACCTCTGAAAAATGATCATTTGAACTTGTTGATCAGTTTGAATTTCATTTTTTTTTATTTTTTATTTTGCGTTGACCGGGCCCTTTCGACTAATCCACCGTCCAGGTGAGATAGCGAAAATCGCCATAACTTGCTTCGATGGTTTGATTAGCCCTAATGACCCAATCGAAAGATCTCTGGGGCGTCGCATGATGTGACCCTGGCGGACACGTATCTCGATTTGGCTATTTGAAGCCAGCGGCGTGGGTTCGCATGAGCATAATTTGTGGCAAATCTCGGTGGCGACCACATCAACACACGGATCCCTTAAGAACTCTTGATTAAGCAAGCTTGGCGAGAAACTTATGATGGGTGACTCAGGAAGTCGTCATGTTGAACCATCATTGATGCCGCCCATTTTATTTCCTTTATATTTTATTTTTTCGTTGGTGGAGAACTTCGGTGATCGACTCAAAAATCGTCATCGATGGGATGCCTGTGAAAAATATGAGCCATGGCGGCTAATTAGTCTTCGTGTGGAGAGCCACGAAAATCACCATAACTTGCGCGATCGTTGGATTATGACCCCAATCGAAAGATCTCCGAGGCACCACGTAGATGTGCGAAGATCTGGAGGGACCGTATCTCGATTTTAGCTATTTGAAGCCTACGGCGATGGGTTCCATGACACAATTTGTCAAATCTCATGGTGCGGTAGGACCACGCAGATCACATGAGAACTCTTGATTAAGCGTGCTTGGGAGCATTCTTATGATGGGTGACCTCTTGGGAAGTCATCGTGTTGAACCATCTGATCGCCCATTTTATTTATTTTTATTTTATTTTATTTTTGTTGAGCGAGAACTGAAGACTCAAAATGTTGTAGATGGGATGCCTTGGGTGAAAAAAATATGGTGTGGGGCCACGCATCGTGTCTGTGTGGGCGCGAAAATCATAACTTCCGCGCGATCGTCCGATTCGCCATTATGATCATCCAAAGATCTCTGCGGCACCGCGGCAGATGTGTGCGAGCATCTGCGGGACCTTATCTCCAATTTTTGGGTATTTGAAGCCTTACCGGCGTCACGGGTTCGCATGAGCATAATTTGCGCAAATCTCCTGAGCGGCCGACCCATATCCATGAGAACTCTTATTAAGCGTGCTTGGGAGAGCGATTATGATGGGTGACCAAGTCGTCGTGTTGAACCATCTGTTGATGCCGCCCATTTTATTTTTTTTTAATTCTATTTTATTTTATCATTGATGCTAGAGAACTCAGTGATCGACTTCAAAAATGTTATAGATGGGATGCCTCGGACTGAAAAGCATGAATCGTGGGGCACACGATCCGCGTCTCGTGGAGCGCATGAAATTCATCTCGTGTGGAGCGATCGTCATAACTTCGCCGATCAGATTCACCATGACCCAATCGAAGATCTACGGGCGTGATGAGCGGATGATGCGCATCTGGCGGGACCATATCTCGATTTTGCTATTTGAAGCTTCGCGACGCACGGGTTTCGCATGAGCATAATTTGCAAATCTCCCAGTGCGACGCGCCCGAGCCGTCCGAGAAGTTAAGCGTGCTTGGGTGAGAGGACTATGATGGGTGACCTCTTGAAGTCATCGTGTTGAACCATCTGTTGATTGCCCATTTTATTTCCTTTTATTTTATTTTATTTTATTGTTGGCCGGAGAACTTCGATCGACTCGAAAAATGTTTTAGATGGGATGCCTTGAAAACTGAAAAAATTGGCCCACACTTGATCGTGCTTCTCATGTGGAGGCCGCAATCGCCATAACTTCCATACGATCATCGATTCACCATTATGACCCCAATCGAAAGATCTCGGGGCATGCGAGCGGATGATGAAGGCATCTGGCGGGACCGTATCTCAATTTTGGCTATTTTGAAGCCTTTGGCGTATGGGTTCGCATGAGCACAATTTGTAGCAAATCTCCGGTAGCGGACGCACACCGAGATCCCATGAACTCTCTTATTAAGCGTGCTTGGCGAGGCGATCTTATGATGGGTGACCTCACAGGAAATCGTGTTGAACCATCTGATTGTATTTTATTTCTTTTTTTTTTATTTTATTTTTACCATTGCGTCGAGAACTTCGGTGATCGACTCAAAATGTCGTGATGGGATGCCTTGAAAAAAGTATGGCCGGTATCTGCGTCGTGCGGAGCACAAAAATCACCATAACCGCGCATCGTGATTCCATTATGACCAATCGGAAAGATCTGCGGGCGCATGACGCGTAGATCATGTATCGCGACCCATATCTCCGATTTTGCTATTTTGAAGCCTTCGGTACGCGGATGGGTTTTAGATGAGCATAATTTGCATCAAATCTCCTACCACCGGCACACAGATCCCTTGAGAACTCTTATTAAATGCTTGGGCGAGCGATTATGATGGGTGACCTCTCTAAAGTCATCATGTTGAACCATCTGTTGATGGCCCATTTTATTTCCTTTTATTTTTTTTATGCGGATAACTTCGGTGACTCGGCGTCATCTGGGATGCCTGGGGAAAAAACATGGCCGTGGGCCCTGACGTCGCATCTCGTGGAGCGCGAAATCACCATAACTTCATGCGATCGTCGATTCTCCATTATGACCTAATCAAAATCTGCGGTACGGCCAGCGGTGCCGCGCATCGGTGGACCGTATCTCATTTTGCTATTTGAAGCCTTGCGGCAGATGGGTTCATGAGCATAATTTCGCAAATCTCCAACCGGCAGCACCGAGATCACGCGAACTCTTTCAATTAAGCGTGCTTGGCGAAGCGATATTTGATGGGTGACCTCACGGGAAGTCATGTTGAATGTTGATGCCTCATTTTATTTCCTTTTATTTTTTTTTTATTTTACGTTGTGGCGAGAACTTCGGTCATCGACTCAAAAAAATGTCGATGGGATGCGGACTAAAACACAAGCGGGCCCTGATCTGTCTCATCGCGGAGGTGTATGAAAATCATAACCGTGCGATCGTCGATTGCCATTATGATCGAGAAAGATCTGGTGCATGTAGATGTGTGAGCATCTGGCGGGACTATATCTCCGATTTTTGGCTATTACCTGCAGCCGGGGGGTTCACATGAGCATAATTTGTGGCAAATCTCTGGCGGTGGCCACCAGATCTATGAGAACTCTTGGCTTGCGGGCGAAACAATCTTATGATGGGTGACCTCACGAAGTCATCGTGTTGAACCATCTGTTGATGTATTTTATTTCCTTTTATTTTATTTTATTTCTGGTTGGAGAACTTCGGTGATGACTCAAATCGATGGGATGCCTCGGGACGAAAATATGGCGTCGACAGGCGGCGCATCATCTAGCGCGAAATCACCATAACTTCGCCGCGATCGTCGATTCGCCATTATGACTATCCGGAAAGATCTCAGCGGGGCGCCGCGATCTTGAGATGTATGGCGCATTTGGTGACCTATCTCCGATTTTGGCTTTCGAAGCCTTAGGCTGAGGGTTCGCGCAATTTACAAATCTCCGCGGACCGGCACATCTGAGAACTCTTGATTAAGCGTGCTTGGGCGAGAGCAGTATTATGATGGGTGACCTCTTGGGAAGTCGTCATGTTGAACCATTTGTTGATGATGCCCATTGTATTTCCTTTTATTTTTTTTATTTTTCCGTAGATGCCGGAGAACTTGGCGATCGACTCCGAAAATGTCATCAATGGGATGCCTCGGGAAAAACATGGGCATGGTGATCATGCGTCTCGTGAGGCCCGAAAATCCCATAACTTCGCGATCGTTTGATTTGCCATTATGATCAAATCTAAAGATCTCCATATGCATGATGCATATCGCGCATCTGCGGGACCCGTATCTCGATTTTGGCTAGTTGAAACCTTATCAGCGAGGCGGGTTCATGAGCATAATTTGCGGCAAATCTCCGCTGCGCGAGCACCACACGGATCATGAGAACTCTTGATTAAGCGTGCTTGGGCGAGATCTTATGATGGGTGACCTCACGGGTCGTCGTGTTGAACCATCTGATGCCCATTTTATTTTATTTATTTTTATTTTATTTTAGTTGATGAGAGAACTTCGTTACGAAAATGTCATCGATGGGATTGGGAAAAACATGAGTGGTGGGGCCTATCCGTATCTGGTCTGAGGCACCAAAATCACCATAACTTCGCGCCGCGATCCGATTCGCCATTATGACTCGGAAAAGATCTCTGCGCTGATGTGAGATGTGCCATGAGCATCTGGGACATTCTGATTTCAACTAGTTGAAGCCGCGACGCGTGGGTTTTATGAGCATAATTTTGCGGCAAATCTCTCCAACGAGCGGTACCGCACGGATCCATGAGAACTCTTGATTAAGCGTGCTTGGGTGAGCGATCTTATGATGGGTGACCTCGTCATCGTGTTGAACCATCTTGATGCGCATTTTATTTCTTTTATTTTTATTTTATTTTTACCGTTGGCGTGGAGAACTTCGGGATCGACTCAAAATGTCATCGATGGGATGCCTCGGTGAGGTGGGGCCCGTATCTGCATCTCGTGTGAGGCACGAAATCGCCATAACTTTGCATGATCATCGATTCAGATTATGACATCGGAAAGATCTCCGGGGTGCTTGGCAGAGCGTGATCCATAGAGTATCTCCGATTTGGCTATTTGAAGCCTTATTATGCGGATGGGTTCCACATGAGAGCATAATTTGTGGCAAATCTCAGTGGGGTGCACCACAGATCCATGAGAACTCTTGATTAAGCGTGCTTGGCGAGCGATCTATGATGGGTGACCTCTTGGGAAGTCATCGTGTTGAACCATCTTGATCGCCCATTTTATTTCCTTTTATTTTTTTTATTTTACCATTGATCGGAGAACTTCGGTGATGTATGTAGATGGGATGCCTCGGCGAAAACATGAGTCATGGGGCCCACGTCACCATCAGAGCTGCGATCGCCATAACTTCCATACGTTCGTCGATTCATTATGACCCAATCGGAAAGATCTCCATGGGCGCCACGGTGAATGCGGTAGATGCATCTGGACGTATCTCGATTTTGGCTATTTGAAGCCTTACGGTAGCGCGGGGTTTATGAGCATAATTTACAACAAATCTCCAACGGCGCCAGCACCAGATCATGAGAACTCTTGATTAAGCGTGCTTGGGGCGAGAGATCTTATGATGGGTGACCTCTTGGGAAGTCGTGTTGAACCATCTTGATGCCACCCATTTTATTTCCTTTTATTTTATTTTATTTTTCTTTGACAGAGAACTTCGGTGATGACTCAAAATGTCATAGATGGGATGCCTCGGTTGAAAAAACATGGTGGGGCCCATTAGCGTCCGTCTCGTGGGCCAGAATCACCATAACTTCACCCATGGTCGATTCTCCATTATGACCCCAATCGAAAGATCTTGTGGGCACAGCGTGAATAATGCCATGCATCGGTGGGACGTATCTCGATTTTGGCTATTTTGAAGCCTTATACGTGCAGATGGGTTCCGAGCACAATTTGAAAATCTCAGTGGAGTGCGGCCAGCACCACTTCCCATGAGAACTCTTGAGTTAAGCGTGCTTGGGCGAGAGCAATATTATGATGGGTGACCTCTTGGGAAGTCATTGTGTTGAACCATCTGATTGATGCCCATTTATTTATTTTTTTATTTTTATTTTATTTTACCATGGCGAGAGAACTTCGATCGACTCAAATCATCGATGGGATGCCTTGGGCGAAAAACACAATGTGGGGCCTGCGATCCAGCGTCGTGTGGAGCCACATGAAAAAATCCATAAACTGCGCACGATCGTCGATTCTCCATTATGACCCCAATCAGAAAGATCTCCTGGGGCGCCGCGCATGGATGAGCGCATCTCGGCGACCGTATCTTTGATTTGGCTATTTTAAAGCCTTACCGGCCGAGCGGTTTCCACATAGCACAATTTGCGGCAATCTCTAGCGGGCGACCACACCGAGATCTCATGAACTCTTGATTAAGCGTGCTTGGGAAGCGATCTTATGATGGGTGACCTCTTGGGAAGTCATCGTGTTGAACCATGTTGATGCCATTTTATTTCCTTTTATTTTATTTTTTATTTTTGTTGGCGGAGAACTTCGGTGATTGACTCACGAAAATGCGTCGATGGGATGCCGGTGAAAAAACACAAGTCGTGGCCCAGCTTGTGGAGGAAAAAATCACCATAACTTGCGTCGCGATGTCGATTGCCATTATGACCCCAATCAGAAAGATCTCAGCATGGCATGAGATGACACAGCGCGGGACCCATATCTCCATTTTGGCTATTTGAATTCTTAGCAACGGTTCGGATGAAGCAATTTCGGCAAATCTCTAGTGGGTACCACGACACGGATCCCAGAACTCTTATTAAGCGTGCTTGGCGAGCGATCTTATGATGGGTGACCTCGAAGTCATCGTGTTGAACCATCATTGATGCATTTTATTTCCTTTTATTTTTATTTTATTTTCGTTGATGCAGAACTTCGGTCGACTCAACGTCATCGATGGGATGCCTCGGACTAAAAACACAACGTGGGGCCGTGGCGTCGTGCATCTCATGTGAAGGCTACATGGAAATAACCATAACTTCATGCACGATCGTTTGATTTGCCATTATGTCTCCAATTTGGAAAGATCTCCACGGGGCACCGCGTGATGTAGCGTGCATCGGCATATCTCCATTTGGCTATTTGAAGCCTTAGCGCAGCGGGTTCCACATTAGCATAATTTGTGGCAAATCTCTCGGAGGCACACCATATCCTGAGAACTCTTGATTAAGTGCTTGGGCGAGCGATCTTATGATGGGTGACCTCTAGGAAGTTGGTGTTGAACCATCATTGATCTTTCATTTTATTTCCTTTTTTTATTTTATTTTACCATTGATGTTGGAGAACTTCGGTGATCGACTCAAAATGTCGATGGGATGCCTCGGTAAAAATATGAGTATGGGGCCATGAGTCTGCGTCGTGTGGGCGCACGAAATTACCATAACGTGCGATCGTCGATTCTCCATTATGACCCCAATCCGAAAATATCTCTGCAGGCGCACGATCACATATATGCATGCATTGCGGGACTATCTCCATTTTGATTATTTTGAAGCACTGCTAGCGCGGGTTCCATGAGCAATTTGTGGAAAATCTCTAGCGGCCGACACACCACATGAGAACTCTTGATTAAGCGTGCTTGGGAGAGAAGCGATCTTATGATGGGTGACCTCTTGGAAGTCATCATGTTGAACCATCTGTTGATCGCACATTTTATTTCCTTTTATTTTTATTTTATTTTACCGTTGGCCGAGAACTTCGGCGATCGACTCGAAAATGTCATCGATGGGATGCCTCGGTGAAAAACATGGTATGGGGCCAGGCGATTTGCATCTCGTGTGGAGGCATGAAAATATAACGTGCATGATCGATTCACCATTATGACCCAATCGGAAAGATCTCGTGTGGCGACCATGAGATGGCGCATCTGGCGGGACCCATATCTCCGATTTTGGCTATTTAAAGCCTTGCGGACGAGCAGTTCCAGAGCATAATTTGGCAAATCTCTAGGCGCACCGCCACAGATCATAGAACTCTTGATTAAGCGTGCTTGGCGAGAGCGATCTTATGATGGGTGACCTCACAGAAGTCATCGTGTTGAAAACCATTGATGCACCCATTTTATTTCTTTTATTTTTATTTTATTTTATCGTCAGAGAACTTCGGTCGACTTTGAAAATGTTCGATGGGATGCCTCGGTGAAAACTCGACTCAGAAAATGATGGAATGGATGGGCCGAAAAACATGAGCATGTCCATCGCTTCGTGTGGAGCGAAAATCCATAACTGCGCCGCGATCATCGATTTATGACCCCAATCGAAAGATCTCAGGGGCATGTGCGAGATGAGTTGCGGTATTTGCGGGACCGTATCTCAATTTATTTCTAAGCCTTACGGTAGCGCGGATGGGTTATGCATGAGCATAATTTGCAAATCTCCAGCGTGCGACGCGCATACAGATCTATGACTCTTTAGTTAAGCGTGCTTGGCGAGCGATCTTATGATGGGTGACCTCACGGGAAGTCGTCGTGTTGAACCATCTATTGATCCCGCACATTTTATTTTATTTTATTTTATTTTATTTTATCGTTGGCGAACTTCGAGATCGACTCAAATGTCATCGATGGGATGCCTTGGTGAAAACATAAGCCGTGGCCCTGCGGGCTTCCGCATCTCTGGAGGCACGCGAAAATCGCCATAACTTCCGCCGCGATCGTCCAGATTCACCATTATGACCCCAATCGAAAGATCTCCGAGCGCCGGTGATGAAAGATGCATTGGCGGGACTTATCTCCGTTGGCTATTTGAATCTTTACGCGGCATAGATGAGTTCGCATGAGCATAATTTTGCGCAAATCTAGAGTGACCGCGCACACACGGAGATCAGAACTCTTGATTAAGCGTGCTTGGGCGAGATCTTATGATGGGTGACCTCACGGGAAGTCGTCGTGTTGAACCATATGTTCATATGTTGATGCCATTTTATTTTATTTTATTTTATTTTCATTGACGGAGAACTTCACGATGTCGACTCAAAATATCGATGGGATGCGGGACAAAAAGTGGTGATCGCGCGCATCGTGTGGGATGAAAATCGCCATAACTTCCGCACGATCATCGATTCATTATGACCCCAATCGGAAAGATCTCGTGCGGTGGCCACGTAGATGCGCGCATCTGGAGGACGTATCTCCGATTTTGGCTATTTGAAGCCTTATCATGCGCGGCGGGTTCATGAGCATGGCAAATCTCCAGCGGCCAACACACGGATCCATGAGAACTCTTTGATTAAGCGTGCTTGGCGAAGCGATTCTTATGATGGGTGACCTCACGAGAAGTCGTTGTGTTGAACCATCTATTGATCTATATTTTATTTCCTTTTATTTTATTTTATTTTAATTGGCGTTGGAGAACTTCGGCGATCGACTCAAAAAAGCGTCATCGATGGGATGCCTCAGGGAAAAACATGGTATGGGGCGCGGCGATCAGCGTATCGTGTGGAGCGCGAAATCGCCATAACTTTTATGCGATCATCGATTAGCCATTATGACCTCAATGATCTCCATGAGCGCATGTCACGAGATGAGCAGCGGACCCATATCTTTGATTTGGCTATTTGAAGCCTTGCAGGTAGCGAATGAGTGCAGCACAATTTGCTACAAATCTCTCCAACAGATCTCATGAGAACTCTTGATTAAGCGTGCTTGGGCGAGCGATCTTATGATGGGTGACCTCTAGAAGTCATCGTGTTGAACCATCTATTGATTCCATTTTATTTCCTTTTATTTTTTTATTTTCTGGTTGATCTTGGGAGAACTTCGATCAACTCGAAAATGTCATTGATGGGATGCGGGTGAAAAACATGAGGGCATGTCTTATCGCGTCGTCACGAGAGGCCTCATGAAAATCACCATAACTTCCGCATCTGTCGATTCTCCATTATGACCAATCGAAAGATCTCAGGCATGGCCTTGAGATGAGCCATAGATGCATCATGACCCGTATCTATTTGGCTTGTTTGAAGCCTTACCCTGGCGGATGTTCGGATGAGCCTGATTGTGGCAAATCTCTAGTGGCGCGCGCACACCAAATATCATGAGAACTCTTCAGTTAAGCGTGCTTGGGCGAGAGCCATACTATGATGGGTGACCTCCTGGGAAGTTGTCGTGTTGAACCATCTATTGATCGCATTTATTTCCTTTTATTTTTATTTTATTTTACGGTTGATTAGAACTTCAATGATCGACTCGAAATGACATCAATGGGATGCCTCGGTGAAAAACAAGGCGTGGCCCCACTCTGGCGATCCGGCGCATCGTGTGGAGGCCGCACAAAAATCGTCATAACTTTACGCACGATTATCCGATTCACCATTATATCACCAATCTGGAAATATCTCCGTGGGGCGCATGACGCATAGATGTGTTGTAAGTATCTCCATTTTCGGCTATTTCAAAGCCTTACCGCGGTATGGACGGGTTCTGGGTGAGCACAATTTACGGAAACTCGTGAAGCGGCCGACACCAGATCCCATGAGAACTCTTCAATTAAGTGTGCTTGGATGACAACAGTATTATGATGGGTGACCTCCTGGGAAGTCATCGTGTTGAACCATCTGTTGAGGCTGCGTATTTTATTTCCTTTTGTTTGTATTTTATTTTAACGTTGATGATGGAGAACTCGATGATCGACTTCAAAAATGTCATCGATGGGATACCTCGGACTGAAAAACACGAGCCATGGGGCCATCGCGTCATATGTCTCATGTGGAGCCCAAAATTTCCATAACCGCGCGCGAGCGTCGATTCCCCATTATACCCAATCAGGAAAGATCTCCAGGGGCATACGCGTAGATGAGCATAAGAAAATCAGCGGGACGGTATCTCAATTTTGACTATTTCAAATCCTTACCAATGAGATGGGTTACATGAGCACAATTTATGGTAAATCTCAGTAGCGCTGACCTCACACACGGATCCCATGAGAACTCTTACTTTATGTGCTTGGGGAGCGATACTATGATGGGTTCTTCTTAGAGTCATCTTGTTGAACCATCTGTTGATGCCACCCATTTTATTTCCTTTTTATTTTATTTTATTTTACCGTTGATGCTGGAGAACTCGGAGATCAACTCCGAAAACGTCATCGATGGGATGCCTCGGTGAAAAACGACCCATGTGGCGATCGCGTCTTGTGTGAAGACCGCGAAAATTGCCATAACTTCGCGATCTTGATTCCATATGACCACAATCAAGAAAGATCTCCGCGGGGCGCATGATGCATAGATGTGCTGCATATGCATATGGCGGGACCCGTATCTCCGATTTTGATTATTTCGAAAGCCTTACCGATGAGTTCGCATGAATTTGCGGCAAATCTCGGTAGCGCACCAATCACCACCATCTATTAGAACTCTTCAGTTAAGCGTGCATGGGTGAGAGCAGTACTATGATGGGTGACCTCCTGGGAAGTCATCGTGTTCAACAATCTGTTGATGTCGCCCATTTTATTTCCTTTTATTTTTATTTTATTTTATAGTTGATGCCGGAGAACTCGACAATCGACTTTGAAAATGTTGTAGATAAGATGCCTCGGACTAAAAAAATATGAGCCGTGTGGCCCACTAGCTAATTCGCGCATCTCGTGTGGAGTCTGCACGGAAATCGTCATAACTTCACGCACGATCGTCCGATTCGCCATTATGACCACAATCCGAAAAATCTCGGGGGGAGCAGTGAAAGTAGTAGCGCGCTCTGGCCGGACACAGCTTATTTCTGCCTTACGCGTGCGGGATCCGCATCAGCACAATTTGGGCAAATCTCCGGTGGAGCGACCGCTTAGATCAGCGAACTCTTGATTTTGCATGCTTGGGCAAGCGATCTTATGATGGGTGACCTTCTCGAAAGTCGTCGCATTGACCCATCTGTTGACGCCGCCCATTTATTTTCTTTTACTTTTATTTTATTTTACCATTGATGCCAAAGAATTCTACGATCAACTTTGAAAATGTCATCGATGGGATTCCTCGGAGTGAAAAACATGAGCCGTGGGGACCATGGTGATCCGGTCGTGCAAAGGTCGCACAAAAATCTCTATAACTACGCACACGATCATCCGATTCACCATTATGATCCTATTCTAGAAAGATCTCCGCTGGGCGCATGACACATATATGTGCCAAATGGGCATCTAGTGGGACCCGCATCTTCGATTTTGGCTTTTTTGAGGCCTTAGCGTGGCACGTATGGGTTCCACGTGAGCACAATTTATGGCAAATCTCCAATGGACCGCGCGGCCTGCCGGATCACATGAGAACTCTTGATTAAGCGTGCGGCGAGTACTATGATGGGTGACCTCCTTGGTCATCGTGTTGAACCATCTGTTGATCCGCCCATTTTATTTCTTTTATTTTGATTTTATTTTCGTTGATCTTTGGAGAACTTCGTTGATCGACTCTAAACCATCGTCGATGGGATGACTGACTAAAAAATACGTGGTGATTGATTGCATCTCGTGTGAGGCCGGGAAATAACTTCACACCACGATCGTCATTTATGACCCCCTAATCCGGAAAGATCTCCGTAGGGTGCGATGCCGTGAGTGTGTCGGGGACGTATCATTTGATTTCTAGTTGAAGCCTTCTTACATGAGCGGTTTGAGCACAATTTGTGAAAAATCTCCAACGGGCGTGACCGCACCAGCACACTAGATCCCATGAGAACTCTTTAGTTAAGTGCGCTTAGGCGAGAGTAGTACTACGATGGGTGACCTCCTAAGAAGTCGCATCATCCATATTATGTCATTTTATTTCATTTTGTTTTTATTTTATTTTACCGATTTGGAGAACTTCGGACTCGAAAATGTCATTGATGGGATGCCTGGACATAAAACATGACGACTGGGGCCCACGGGTGATTCCGCGCATCTCGCGGAGGCCGCCGTGCCATAACCTCGCGATCATTTGATTCATCATTATGACCCCAATGGAAAGATCTCCAGGCATCGGCGATGAGCCGAGCACATCGGCGGTACCGTATCTCAATTGCTATTTTAAAGTCTTATCGACATTATGGGTTTAGCATGAGCAATTTTGCGACAAATCTCAGTGGGGCGCCGCACACTAGATCTCATGAGAACTCTTGATTAAGCATGCTTGGGAGAAGCATCTTATGATGGGTGACCTCTAGGAAGTCGTCATGTTGAACAATCTGATGATCGCCCATTTTATTTCTTTTATTTTTATTTTATTTTACCATTGTTGGAGAACTTCGAAAATTGACTTCAAAATGTATATATGGGATACCTCGGGGAAAAACATAGTAGCCCATGGCGTTCCATGTCTCGTGCAGAGGCCGCACGGAAATCATCATAAATTTGCGCATGATCGTCCGATTCACCATTATGAACCTATCGAAAACATCTGCGGCCGGCGTGAGATGAGCGTAGTGCATCTGGCGGATCCGTATCTCCGATTGAAGCCTTACGCGGCATGGATGGGTTCCGGATGCATAATTCTGGCAAATCCGTGCGTGACCACCGTACACCAGATCCCATGAGAACTCTTCAATTAAGCGTGCTTAGGCGAGAGCAATACTATGATGGGTGACCTCCTGGGAAGTCATCGTGTTGAACCATCTGTTGATGACGCACATTTTATTTTCTTTTATTTGTATTTTATTTTAACGTTGATGCCGGAGAACTCAACGATCGACGCCGAAAATATCATCGATGGGATTCCTCAGACTGAAAACACGAGCCATGGGGCCCACAAGGCTGATTCATGCGTCTCGTGTGGAGGCCGCACAGAAATTTTCATAACTTCACGCACGATCATCTGATTCACCATTATTACCCCAATCAGAAAGATCTGCGGGCGCAGATAAGTCGCCGAATCGGCGGGACCCGTATCTCGATTTTGGCTCAAATCTTTACTGCGCAGAATGGTTACGCATGAGCATAATTTGTAAATCTCTAGCGGGACCTCACGCACACCGGATCTGAGAACTCTTGATTATGTGTGCTTGGGAGAAGCGATCTTATGATAGGTGACCATTTGAAGTCATCTTGTTGAACCATCTATTGATGCTGCCCATTTTATTTCCTTTTATTTTTATTTTATTTTACCGTTGATGCTGGAGAACTCGGAGATCGAATCAGAAAATGTCGTTGATGGGATGCCTCGGACTGAAAAACACGAGCCATGGGGCCCACTTGGTTGATCCGCATGAAAATCACTATAACTTTGCACACGATCTTTTGATTCTCCAATATGACAATCCGAAAGATCTGTGTGCAGATGTCTTTAGACGCACGAGACCAGTATCTCCGATTTTGGCTATTTGAAGCCTTCTACGATGAGTTTCGAATGAGCACAATTTGCGGCAAATCTCTAATGGGCGCACTAGCGCGATCTATGAGAACTCTTGATTAAGCGTGCTTGGGAAGCGATCTTATGATGGGTGACCTCACAGGAAGTCGTCATGTTGAAGCGATCTCTTGATGCCCATTTTATTTTGTTTTATTTTATTTAATTTTATCGATCGATGGAGAACTTGACTCAATAGTAGATGGGATGCCTCGGATCTGGCCATGTGGCCACTTCGATCCTGCATCTGAGGAGGCATGCATCGCCATAACTTCGCGCGATAGTCCTTGCCATTATGACCACAATCCGGAAAGATCTTTGTGGGGCATGATGCGTGAGCCCTGGCGCATCTAGAGGACCGTATCTCAAATTTTGCTATTTCAAGCCTACCACCGCATGAGATCCACATGAGCATAATTTGCGGTCTCTCCGGTATGTTGGCCGCGAGCACACCTCCGAGAACTCTTCAATTATGCGTGCTTGGGTAAGAGCAATACTATGATGGGTGACCTCCTCCGAAGTCATCGCGTTGAACCATCTGTTGATATCGCCCATTTTGTTTCCTTTTAATTTTATTTTATTTTTTAATGAGAACTCGACGATCGACCATGGCTTGAGTCACTATAGCAGGTGGGTGGGTGATATTAAAATTTTAAAACTTAAATCTTAATTTTTAGTAGAAAATTAATTTTGATTTTATAATGATATGATACAATTCTTAATGCAACAAAAATAAAAGGCGATTAAAGTAAGAGATAATAGACACAATTTTTTGTGGTTGGCCCAAACTGCCTATGTAGCCAATTTAGAATCTACTAAATAAATAAATATAGTACTCTCTCTCCTATAATGGAGTACAAGACCTAATAATATGTACTCTCTACAAATGGTAGTATAGATATAAATTTTCTGACAAAAGAAAATATAAAATAATAAATTTTGATAAAATAAATTTCTCACAAATATACCAAGCTATCCAATTCAAAATGATCTCACAACTTACAAATGATCACTTAAAATTTTTGGCAAGATAAAATGCTCACTTAATATTGATAAAAATAATAAAATAAATATCTTAAAATGATCTTACTAAGATGTTTATGTTATTACAATTTGTAGATTAATATAAAATTATTTCAAAATAAATTCACAATATTCTTTTGCACAATAAAATAAATTTCAGAAGAATAATTTTTATTTTTACCAAAAGATTCTTTCAATTAATCTTGATCACAAAGTACTTAAATAAAATGAGTATATGATAGATCTAAGTATGCTAGTAAGCTTTTAATTAAGAAGAGAGATCTAACAAATATAAAAATAAATTTAATAATTTATTTTAAATGCTTAAAATATACTTCTAATATAGATATAAGAATAAATGATCTTTTAAAATAAGACTAATGAAGAAATATTTCACGAAACCAAAATAAATTTGTAGGAAATTAAAATTTTCAGCAAGTTGAAATAGATCCTACAAACTATCACAAGAGTTTATCATAAAAAAATGATTGAGAAACTTTGATGTGAAAAATAATATCCAAAGACTAATCCACCAAAAAGTATAAATTGGAAAGAATAAATAGATGGTGAAAATAGTATGAATAACTAAAGAGGATTAAAATAAAGAAAACAAACTCAAGTAATTTGAGAAGGCTTGCTTAGTTGAAGATGTTGAAGCTTCCAAACCAAGGATTTGATCTTGCAATATTTGGAGAACACTTGGAAGAAAAATCTAGAAATTTTTCTCTTAGATTTCTTTGGATTTTGAATTTTGAATGAATGCTTTCATGAAGAGAATGAGGCTATTTATAGGCAAAAGATCATATTTTAAAATATATCATGCAAATCTTATTATCATCTAATAATTTAATATTCAATAAAAATATAATTTATATTAAATAAATATTAAATTTAGCGACCAAAATTTGGCTATTCACATGGGTAAGTCAAAAGTAATCAAATATAGCTCTTAATATATTCAAAGTATGTAGCATTCATTTATTATAAAAATCAACTAATATTTAGAAAATCATAATAAATTCAAGTTTAATCAAAAGTGGGCCATGTAACCTCTTAAATTAAAGGAAAAAATCCAAGGAATCATTGGAGATGAAATGGATATGAATTCTTTGATTAGAAAATGACTTTGGCTAAAATACAAAATTTTATATATTTTTGTTAATTTTGACATGTGACATTTAAAAATTATGATATAATTTATATATAATCATAAATATGTTAGTTATCTTATAACGAGCAAATTAAATTAAAATACTTAATTATATTAAGTAAATAAAATAATTATACTTAATAGTTTTTATCATTTATTACTTTGACAATTTTAATGTTATGCATGAAACATATAATTGAATGTTAATTAAATAAAGATTTATATAAATTAACCTCATTAAAATAATATGTTAAGTTGTGAGCAAATTGATTCATGCCAATGAACTCATATGAATAGTCATATAACCCAAAATATTGTATCTTGAGCTTCACATTATCCTTTTCATACTTCTACTATTGCAATTTCCTCTAATGTATTAGATATGTAATTAGCAATTGATATATCTAAAACACATAAAAATATTCATTATATATCCAAGCATTTGTTTGTTATCATCAAAATTAATCGAATTGAACATGAGGCTAATTAAGCAAAAACTTCAGATGGGATTCCAAGAAAAATATGGTAGTAAGGCCCATGCGATGCGCATCTTATCGAAGGCATGAAAATCTCCATAACCGCGATCGTCCGATTTGCCATTATGACCCCAATCAGGAAAGATCTTCCGGCGCCGAACGAGATGGAGCGGGCATCTAGTGGGACTCGTATCTCCGATTTTGGCTATTTTGAAGCTTTGTTGCAGCATATACGAGTTTCGCATGAACACATTTGTGGCAAATCTCCAGTGGGTGCGACCGCACCAGCACACTAGATCCCATGAGAACTCTTGATTGAAGCTTGGGTGAGAAGATTTGATGGGTGACCTCCTGGGAAGTCATCGTGTTGAACCATCTGTTGATGCCGCCCATTTTATTTCCTTTCATTTTTATTTTATTTCATCGTTGACGCTAGAGAACTCGGTGATCGACTCCAAAAATGTTGTAGATGGGATGCCTCGGATTGAGAAACGAGTCATGCACGGTGATCCAGCATCGTGTGTGGCGGAAATTGCCAAAACTTCACGCACAATCATCCTATTTTCCATTATGATCCCAATCCGGAAAGATCTCCGTGGGGCACACGACGCGTATATGTGCTAAAGGCTCATCTGGCTGGACCCGTATCTCCAATTTTGGCTATTTCGAAGCCTTAGCGCGGCACATACGGATTCTGCATTAGTAGAATTTACGGCAAACTCCAGCGGGTGCGACCGCACCAACACACCAGATCACATGAGAACTCTTCAGTTAAGCATGCTTGGGTGAGAGCAATAGTATGATTAGTGACCTCCTGGGGCCTACACATCGATGGGGTGCCTTGGACTAAAAAATACGAGCCGTGGGGCCTACATGGCTGATCCTTGCGTCATTACAAATGTCATACGAAAATCGATAAGTTAAAGGGAATGATGCGTCCAGGTGCAATCCGGAAGAACTCTGCGACGACGCGTATGAAGTGCAGCATCTGCGAGATGTATCCGATTTCAAGTTTGAAGCTACCGCAGACGGACGTTCCGATGCATAATTGCAAAAAATATTGCGGCATGACGCACCCGCATATCACATGAGAACTCTTCGATGTGCTTAGAGAGAGCAATATTATGATGGGTGACCTCATGGAAGTCGTCGTGTTGAACCTTCTATTGATGCGGCCCATTTTATTTTATTTTATTTTATTTTATTTTATCATTGACGCTGGAGAACTCGATGATCGACTCTGAAATCATCATCGATGGGATATCTCAGACTGAAAAACACAAGCCGTGGAGCCCACGCGGCTGATCCACGCGTCTTGTGTTTAGGCCGCACGAAAATTGCCATAACTTTTGTCGTCCATTGCCATTATGACCCCAGTAAAGATCCCGCATAGATGGGCTAAAGGTGCATCTGTTGGGAGTCATATCTCTAATTTCAGTTATTTCGAAGCCTTACCGGCACTTACTCGCAGCAAATTTGCGGCAAATCTAGGCGACACAAAGACACCGATCACATGAGAATTCTTCGCTTAAGCATGCTTGAGAGCAAGACTTATGATGGGTTCCTCTGAGAAGTCATCATGTTGAACCATCTGTTGATGCCGCCCATTTTATTTTTGTTTATTTTTATTATATTTTGCCATTGATGCTAGAGAACTCAATGATCAACTCTAAACCATCGTCAATGGGATGCCTAGGACTAAAAAAATAATAAAGCAGACCCATGTAAATGATCTGCGCCTCGTGGAGGCGCACATAAATTGCCATAACTCACGTCATCATCCGAGCCATTATGACCTAATCCCAGATTCTGCACACATCGCGATGGGCCAAAGATGCCGGCAGACTGATCTGATTTTAGCTATTTTGAAGCCTTATCGTAGCATGGATGGATTCCACATGAGCATAATTTATAACAAATCTCCAGCGGGGATGACCGCAACAGCACACTAGATCACATGAGAACTCTTGTATGCTTGGGCGAGAAGCATTATGATGGGTGAATTCGAAGTCCGTGTTGAACCATCGATGCCCATTTTATTTATTTTTTATTTTATTTTATTTTATCGTTGACCGGAGAACTGAGATCGACTCAAAATGTCATTGATAGGATGCACCAAAAAAAACATGAGTCTCACCGACATCCACATCTCGGTGGAGCCCACAAAATCGCCATAACTTCACATGATCGTCGATGCCATTATGACCCCAATTGAAAGATCTCCGGGCGCGGACAAGCGATGATCCACATGCCGGGGACACGATCTCCGATTTCTATTTCAAAGCCTTAATCACGATGTACGTTCATGAGCATAATTTGTGGAAATCTCTCATCGTGACGACACCGTATCCATAAGAACTCTTCGCTAGCAAGCTTGGCCAAGAGCATTACTATGACGGGTGACATCCTGGGAAGTCATCGTGTTGAACTATCTATTGATTCCGCCCATTTTATTTCCTTTTATATCTATTTTATTTTATCGTTGATGCCGGAGAACTCGACAATTGACTCTGAAGACATTGTAGATGGGATGCCTCAGACTAAAAAACATGAGCCATGGGGCCCACATGGCTGATTTACGCTTCTCGTGTGGAGGCCACACAAAAATTTCCATAACTTCATGCATAATCGTTTGATTCGCCATTATGACCCCAATCCGGAAAGATCTCGCATGATGACGCTGGCGTGAAAAGGCGAGCGGATCGTATCCCGATGACATTTTTTAATGCATTTTGCATGAGCACAATTTGATCCAACGGGTAATCACACCAAGACACCGTGATCACATGAGAACTCTTCAGCTAAGCATGCTTAGGTGAGAGCATTACTCTTATGGGTGACCTCCTGAGAAGTCATCATGTTGAACCATCTGTTGATGCTGCCCATTTTATCTATTTTTATTTTTATTTTATTTGATTGTTGATGCCGGAGAACTTGGTGATTGACTCCGAAAGCATTGTAGATGGGATGCCTCAAACTAAAAAAATATGACGGGGTCCACTGATCGTAGTGTGGAGGCGCGAAAATCACCATAATGCACATCATCCGATTTGCCAATATGATCCATTCAAAAGATCTCGCAGCACACGACGGCAAACGCAGCCCATCGAAAATGCTTCAAAATAACCGCGGAGATCGGTCCCGATGATCGCCCATTTGCACGATGACCCCATGGAGATCTTTCTAGATCATAATGCCATCGGCAAAGTTATGCATTTTCATGCCTCCACACGCGCGACGTCCCATGGTCATATGGTCGAGGCATCCCATCGACGATGGTTTGAGTCGATCTCAGTTGTTCGGCACGATAAAATAAAACATCTCGAAGTTCCACAAGCATAATTTGTGAAATCTCAACGGTAAGAATCGACGACACTAGATCACTGAGAACTCTTCGCTTAAGTGTGCTTGGGTGAGAGCAAGAAGCATGAGTTGATGGGTGACCTCGGGATGTCACCGTGTTGAACCATCTCTTGATGATGCCCATTTTATTTCCTTTTATTTTTATTTTATTTTACAGTTGATGCTAGAGAACTCGGAGATTGACTCTGAAAATGTCATTGATGGGATGCCTTAGACTGAAAAATATGATCCGTGGGACCCACTCGACTAATCCATGCATCTCGTGTGGAGCCCACAAATCGTAACTTCATGCATGATCGTCTGATTCGGCCTAATGACCCCAATCATGAAAGATCTCGATGACGACGCAGATGATCCGCAAGCCTATCCGAGGGACGTAGATTTTGCTATTTGCCAAATCGCGACACGTACGGGTTCCGCATGAGAATAATTTGTGGCAAATCTCCAGCGGGTGCGACCATACCAGCACACCAGATCCCATGAGAACACTTCAATTACACGAGCTTGGTCGAAAGCAGTACTGTGATGGGTGACCTCTTGGGAACTCGTCGTGTTGAACCATCTATTGATTCCGCCCATTTTATTTCTATTTTATTTTATCGTTGATGCCGGAGAATAAGGCGATCAACTCCGAAAAATGTTTTAGATGGGATGCCTCGGACTGAAAAACACGAGCCATGGGGCACAATTGATCTGCTGTGTGGAGGAAAAAATCCATAACTCGCACGATCGTCCGATTCGCCATTATGACCCTAATCCGAAAGATCCCCGAGGGGATACGCATGACAGATATGCAGACTATATCTCCAATTTTATTTTGAAGCCTTGTCGTGGCATGTATGGGTTCCACATGATGAGCAAATCTCCGGCGACGCACAAGACACTAGATCACATGAGAACTCTTCGCTGCTTGGTGAGAGAGAGCAAGACTATGATAGATGACCTCCTGGGAAGTCACCATGTTGAACCATCTATTGATGTCACCCATTTTATTTTATTTTAATTTTTTTTATTTTATCGTTAATGCCAGAGAACTTGGCGATCGACTGCAAAAATGTCATTAATGGAATGTCTAGGATTGAAAAACAAGAGTCGTAGAGCCCACACGGCTGATCCACGCGACTCATGCGGAGGCCGCACGAAATTCCCCATAACTTCGCGTACAATCGTCCGATTCGCCATTATGACCATAATCCGGAAAGATCTCGTGGGCGATGATGCGTAAATGCGCTCTGACCCATCTAGGGGACCCGTATTTCATTTCAACTTTTTCAAGCCTTACCATGGCACGACGAAGTTCGCATGACTACAATTTACGCCACCCTCCAAAGTCATGACCACACCCATTTTATTTCCTTTTTCTTATTTTAACATTGATGCCGAATAACTTGGTGATCGACTCCGAAAATGTCATCGATTGGATGCCTCGGATTGAAAAACCGTGCGCCACGGCGATCCACGCATTCATGCGAGTCGCATGGAAATCACCATAACTGCAATGATTCCGATTCGCCATTATGACCTCAATAAAATTATCTTTGCGCGACGATGTGAGATGTGCTCCAGCACATCGGTGAGACCCGCCTCATTTTCGCTAGTTCAAGCCTTACCGCGGACACGACGGGTTCTACATGAGCATAATTTGTTGCAAATCTCCAATGAGCGCGACCGCACCAGCACAACAGATCACATGAAAACTCTTCAGTTAAGCGTGCTTTGGCGAGAGTGGTACTATCATGGGTGACCACCTGGAAAGTCGTCGTGTTGAACAAACTGTTGATGTTGCACATTTTATTTCCTTTTATTTTTTTTATTTTACCATTGACGCTGGAAAACTCGGTGATCGACTCCAAAAATGTCATCGATTGGATGCCACTAAAAAAACATGAGCGGCGTTGTCCGCGATCTTGCGCGTGTGGAGGCGCATGAAAATCACCATAACTTTGCGATCGATTTGCCATTATGATCCCAATCAAAGATCTGGGGCGCAGATGTGCCACAGACCGGGAGACCCATATCTCTGATTTCAGCTAGTTCAAAGCCTTACCGCAACGCAGATGGTTTTCATAGGAGCATAATTTATGGCAAATCCAGCGCGCCGCACTCAACCACCATTAACTCTTCGCTTGAAGCGCTCGAGGTGATACTATGATGGGTGACCTCTTAGGAATTCGTAGTGTTGAACCATCTATTGATGCTGCCCATTTTATTTCATTTTATTTTTATTTTATTTTCTCATTGACATTAGAGAAATCGGTGATCGACTCTGAAAACATCATCGATTGGATGCCTCAGACTGAAAAACACGAGCCATGTGGCTGATCCACGATCTCGTACGGAGGCCGCATGGAAATCACCATAATTTCACGCACGATCGTCCAGTTCGCCATTATGACCCTAATCCGAAAGATCTCTGGATGACGCATGTGGCGTGATCATGAGCATGTGAGACCAGATTTTTGGCTTGTTTGAAACCTTATGCAACGGTTCCACATGAGCATAATTTGTGGCAAATCTCCGTGCATAAGACACCGCATCATATGAGAACACTCTAAGCGTGCTTGGGCGAGACCAACACTATGATGGGTAATCTCCTCGGAAGTCATCATGTTGAACCATCTATTGATGCCGCCCATTTTATTTTATTTTATTTTATCGTTGATGTCATAGAACTCAAAAATTGACTTCAAAAAATTTCATCAGAGATGCCTCGGAAAAACATATGAGGGCCAACGCTTTATCCTCGCATCTCGTGCCGAGGCCGCATGGAAATCACCATAACTTCATGCATGATCGTCCGATTCTCCATTCTGATCCTAAAAAACATCTCGGGGGCACGATGTGCGATGTGCCGCGCGCATCGATGATCGATTTCGCTAGTTGAAGCCTTACCGTAGAAGACGGTTCCACATGAGCATAATTTAATTCTCCAACTGGTGGCGCACTAGAACGATCCATGAGAACTCTTCGCTTAAGCATGCTTTGAAATAATATGATGGGTGATCTGGGAAGTCGTGTTGAACCATCTTGATGCCGCCATTTTATTTTATTTTTTATTTTATTTTACTTTTCATGAGCTCGAGATCGATTCCAAACATCGATGAATTCCTTGACTGAAAAAACACAGACATGGGGCCAACACACGAAACCTGTCTGTGGAGGCCGCAAAATCGCCATAACTCCACGATCGTCCGATTCCATTATGACCCCAACTGAAAGATCTTCTGGGCGACGACGCTGCGATGCGCAAATGCGAGCCGTGCCCGATCTCGATTTGACTATTTTTTACGTAAGATGAGTTCCACTGAGCACAATTTATCGAAATCTCAGGTAACCGCACTAAGCATACCTGATCCCATGAACTCTTCGCTTAAGCTGCTTGCGAGCATGATGGGTTACCTGGGAAGTCATCGTGGTTGAACCATCTGATGCGCACATTTTATTCCTTTTTTTCTTTTATTTTACCATTGCCGGAGAACTCGATGACATTAAAAACATCATAGATGGAATGCCTCAAAAAACACATGTGGCTCATGGCGCCGCTGCATCGGCTCATGGGAATCGCCATAGCTTCATCATGTTTGTTTGATTCTGCATTATGACCCCAATCCAGAATGATCTCCACGGGGCGCACGACGCAGCGCAGCGCATCTCATGGGACAGATCTCCAATTTTGGCTATTTCAAGCCTTATAGCGCACATGGGTTCCATGAGCATAATTTGACAAATCTCCGAGGGCGAACCGACTAATACTAGATCCCAAGAGAACTCTTCGCTATGTGAGCTTGAAGAGAGATATGATGGGTGACTTCTTGGGAAGTCGTCATGTTGAACCATCTGTTGATGCCACCCATTTTATTTCCTTTTATTTCTATTTTATTTTTTGATGCGAGAACTGATAGACTCAAAACATCATGATGATGGGATGCCTCTGACTAAAAAAAATATGAGCCGTAGTCATGCGGCCGATCCTCGTGTGTGGAGGTCGCACGAAAATCACCATAACTTCACCCACGGTCGTTCGATTCACCATTATGACCCCATGAAAGATTTTATGGGCGACAACACGCAGATGACCGCAGACTGGTGGGACCCGTATTCGATTTTGACTATTTTGTGCCTTACGCCATGACGGGTTCGCATGAGCACAATTTGTAAATCTAGTGGTACGCACCGCATACCTGATCCCAAGATAACTCTTCAGTTAAGCATGTTTGGGCGAGAGCAGTAGTATGATGGGTGACCTCCTGGGAAGTATGGTTGAACCATCTGATGCCCATTTATTTATTTATTTTTTTATTTTACCATTTACGTCAGAGAACTTGGTGATCGACTCCAACAACATCGTCGATGGGATGCCTTAGACTGAAAAACACAATCCGTGGGGCCCATGAGGTTGATCCGCGCTTCTCGTGGAGGCCGCACAAAATTGGCATAACTTCACACGACGTCCGATTCTCCATTATGACCCAATCGGAAAGATCTCCATGGGCACGCGCATGCCAGCATTGGAGGACCCAGTATCTCGATTTTGGCTATTTCAAGCCTTATCGCAAAATGACGGTTCCACAAGAGCACAATTTATGGCAAATCTCTACGGTGCCACCACACAGACACCATATCACATGAGAACTCTTCGCGTGCTTAGGAATAGCATGATGGGTGACCTCGGAAGTCTGAACCAACCGTTGATGCACCCGCATTTTATTTCCTTTTTTTTTATTTTATTTTACCTTGACATGGGGAGAACTCGGGATCCACTCAAAATGTCATCGATGGGATGCCTCAGACCCAAAAACACAAGCCGTGGGCCACGCTGGGTCTGATCTCATATGGAGGATGCATGGAAATCACCATAACTTCGTGCACGATCGTCCGATTCACCATTATGACCCAAATCCAGAATGATCTCCGCAGGGCACACGACACACAGATGAGCCGCAAGTGCATCTAGTGGGACCACTATGATCTGCATTCGTGACCGCACGGATTTCATAACTTTGAACGACGCTGATCGATTATTATCCCAATCAAATATCTTCCAGACGTGATGGGTGTGCCAAAGTGCAACTATGGGACCCATCTCCAATTTTATTTTGAAGCCTATCATGTTCCACAAGAGCATAATTTATGAAAATCTCCGATGTCACCGACTCAAAGACATCGATCACATGGGAACCGCATTTTGGGCGAGCGCATATGATGGTGACCCTTAGAAGTCGCCATGTTGAACCATATGTTGATCGCATTTGACTATTTTTATTTTATTTTATCATCGATTCGGAGAACTGATCGACCATAATGTCATCGATGGGATGCCTCGACCGAAAACATGATGGACCTTTACGACCGCTTCTGGTGGTCGCCGACGAAAATTATAACTGGGAAATCTCATACCAAAGACACTATCCATGAGAACTCTTTTTAAGCTGCTGGGAGTAAGTATGTTGGGTGACTCCTGAAGTCATCGTGTTGAACCATCTGCTGATGTCGCCATTTTATTTCCTTTTTTTATTTTATTTGACATTGACATTGCACGATGATCGACTCAAACGTATCGATGGGATGCCTCGATCAAAAAACATGAGCGTCGCCCACGATTCGCATGTTCATGGGAGGCCGCACAAAAATCACATAACTTCGACGATCATCCGATTTGCCATTACGACCCCAATCCAGAAAAATCTTCGCGGGGCGCCTGGCGACGATGAGCCAAGATCTAATGGGACCCGATTCTGATTTCGAATTTGAAGCCTTACGCGCACGGATGGGTTTCACAAGAGCATAATTTATGGAAAATCTCGCACCGCATCAGACACCGATCTCACGAACTTTTCGCTTAAGCGCGCAAGATTATGATGGGTGACTCTTGGGAAGTCGTTTAACCATCTGATGCCGCCATTTTATTTCCTTTATTTTTATTTTATTTTAACATTTATCAGAACTCGATCGACCAAAATATCATCAATGGGATGCCTGAAAAACACGATGTGCCCACGCTTAATCGCTTCGTGGATGTCGCACAGAAATCGCCATAACCTCATGCACGATCGTCCGATTTTCCATTAACATATCCAGAAAGATCTCCGCAGGCGACGCCGCGATGAGCAAGCATGGGACCCGTATCTATTTCGACTATTTAAGCCTTACAGAAGATGCGTTCCACATGGGCACAATTTGTAGTAAATCCCAGCGGACCACACCAAAGACACCGATCCCATGAGAACTCTTCGATGTTAAGCGAGAGCATATGATGGGTGACCTCGGAAGTCGTCATGAACCATCTTGATGTCGCCATTTTATTTCTTTTATTTTTATTTTATTTTATCGTTGATGTCGAGAACTCGATCGACTTTGAAAATATTGATGGGATGCCTCGAAAAAAAAACATGAGCCGGAGCCCATGCGTTGATCCGGAGTTCGGGAGGCCGCACGAAATCGCCATAACTCAGCATGATCGTTGATTCGCCATTATGACCCCAACCAAAAGATCTCACGGGCACACCATGAGATGAGCCACAAGAGCATTTGCGACGATTCGATTTTGGCTATTTCGATGCCTTACCATGACACATACGCGACTACACATGCACACAAAATTTCATGAGAACTCTGGTTTGGAGAGAGCGACTATGATGGGTGACCTTCGGAAGTCATCGTTGAACCATCGTTGATGCCAATTTATTTCTTTTATTTTATTTTATTTTACTTGACGCCGAGAACTCAAGATTGACTCCAAATACGTCGTCGATGGGATGCCTTAGACTGAAAAATATGAGATGTGGGGCCCACGCGGCTGGTTCGCGTGGCTCATTTGGAGGCCGCACGAAAATCACCATAACTTCGCGCACGATCGTCTGATTCATCATTATCACCCCACCAAAAAAAAGATCTCGGGGCACACGACGCATGTGACGCACGCATCGGGACCCATTTCTCCGATTTTGGCTATTTCAAAATTTTATCGCAACATGGACGGGTTCCGGATAAACAAATTCTGTGCGACCGCATCAGACGCCAGATCTCATGAGAACTCTTTTACTGAGAGAGCAAAACTATGATGGTGACCTCGGAAGTCGTGTTGAACCATCTATTGATGCTGCCCATTTTATTTCCTTTTATTTTTATTTTATTTTACCGTTGACGCCAGAGAACTCGGTGATCGACTCCGAAAGCGTCGTAGATGGGATGCCTCGGACTAAAAAATACGAGCCGTGGGCCATGATCCACGCCGATGCGAGCCATAAAAATACCATAACTTCTTGCACGATAATCTAATTTGCCATTATGACCCCAATCCAGAAAGATCCCCACGACACGCGCGATGTGCAAATGTGCATTAAATGTATTTGGTGGGACACATATCTCCAATTTTGACTTGTTCGAAGCCTTACCGCGGCATAGACGGGTTTCACATGAGTATAATTTATTGAAAATCTCCAACGTAATGCACGCAAGACACTAGATCACATGAGAATTCTTCAAGCGTGTTGCGCGAGCATTGATGGGTGACCTGAAGTCATCGTTGAACCATCGCTCATGCCGCATTTTATTTTCTTATATATTTTATTTTACATGCCGAGAACTCGGAAATTGTCATCGATCATGGATGTCTCAACCGAAAAAACATGAGCCGTGGTCCCAGTACGCATCCGTGTCTCATGTGAAGGTCGCACAAATCACCACATCATCGCCCGATTCACCATTATGATCCCAATAAAGATCTCGCGGGGCGATCGCTAAGACAGTGCATGTGACCAGATTCTTTTGCTATTGAAGCCTTACCGCGGCACAGATGGGTTCCAGTGAGTACAATTTGCAAAGAATGAAGTAATTGCACCACACACCGATCAAATGAGAACTCAAGTTGCTTGGGCGAGCAAGATTATGATGGGTGACTTCTGGGAAGTCATTGTTGAACCCATGTTGATGCCGCCATTTTATTTCCTTTTATTTTATTTTATTTTATCGCTGACATCGAGAACTTGACGATCGACTCAAAATGTCGATGGGATGCCTAGGATCAAAAAAACATGAGCGTGAGGCTCATCCGGCCGCTGCGAGGCCGACGAAAATTGCCATAACTTCACGCACGCATCCGATTCTCCATTATGACCCCCGGAAAGATCTGTGAGAGGTGCATGACGATGAGTTACAAAGACATTGGGACTACAATTTTGGGTATTTGAGCCTACAAACGATGGGTTTGCATGAGCAAATTTGCAAATTTAGTGACAACAAAGACATCAAGAGAACTCTTCGCCAAGTGTGGCGAACAATATATGATGGGTGACCTCCGGAAGTCGTTGTGTTGAACCATTTGTTGATGCCACCCATTTTATTTCTTTTAATTTTTATTTTATTTTACCAATGATGTTGGAGAACTCGATCGACTAAAATGTCGCCGATGGGATTCCTGACTAAAAACTTGAGAGCCGTGGGGCAGGTTGATCCATGCATCTTGTGTGGAGGCTGCACGAAAATCACCATTAGTTCATGCACGATTGTCCGATTCGCCATTATGATCCCAATTCAAAGATCTCCAGGACTGTAGAGATGGACAAAGCGCATCTGGACCCGTATCTCGATTTGGCTATTTTGATGCCTTACGCGACGGATGGGTTCGCATGAGCACATAAATCTAAGTAACCGCACAACAGAGATACCAAGAGAACTCTTCGCTTAAGTTTGTTTGGGCGAGCAAGAGACTATGATGGGTGACCTCATGGAAGTCGTGTTGAACCATCTGATGTCGCCCATTTTATTTCTTTTTATTTTTATTTTATTTTACCATTAATCCGAGAACTCGAGATGAACTCAAAATGTCATCGAATGCTCTGACCAAAAAAACTTGAGCCGTGGGGCACGATCTCGTGGGAGGCCGCATGAAAATCACCATATTCCATCGCCCGATTCACCATTATGACCCCAATCCGAAAGATCTCCGTGGTCATGCGCAGATGTGCCAAAGCATTTATGACCCGTATATCGATTTTGGCTATTTGAAGCCTTACCGCAATTACGGTTCCACAAGAGCACAATTTGAGGTAAATTCCCCTACCACCGCACAAAGACACCGATCACATGAGAACTCTTTAGTTAAGCATGCTTGAGAGCAGATTATGATGAGTGACCTCTTGAAGTCGTTGTTGAACCACCTGATGCCCATTTTATTTTATTTTATTTTATTTTACTATGATGCCGAGAACTCGATCGACTAAAATGTCATTGATGGGATGCCTCAAATTGAAAAAACATAGTATGTCCACGCATCTCACTTGGAGGTCGTAAATCAAGATAACGCGCACACGCATCGTCCGATTCGCCATTATGACCCCAATGAAAAAATCTGGCGATGACGCAGATGAGCGACGCATCTGGGACCCATATCTCGATTTCGCTAGAATCTTTATCGTAGTAATCGACAAGTTCGATGAGCATAATTGTGACAAATCACGCAATCGACAGCACACAAGATCCCATTAAAACTCTTCGCTAAGCGTTTGGAATACTATGATGGGTGACCTCTTAGGAAGTCGTTGTGTTGAACCATCTGTTGATGCCGCCCATTTTATTTCCTTTTATTTCTATTTTATTTTATCATTGATGTCGTAGAACTCGGTGATCTACTCCGAAAACATCATAGATGGGATGCCTCGGACTGAAAAATATGAGCCGTGGGGCCCACGCAGCTGATCCGTGCGTCTCGTACGAAGGCCGCACGAAAATCACCATAACTTCTTGCACGATCGTCTGATTCGCCATTATGACCCCAATCCGGAAAGATCCCCACGGGGGAGCACGATGTGCAGATGTGCATCAGGCGCATCTGGTGGGACATGTATCTCCGATTTCGGCATGTTCGAAGCCTTACTGCAGCACAGACGGGTTCCACATGAGCACAATTTGCAGAAAATCTCCAATTGCGCAGCGCGCACCGCCAAGATATCACATGAGAATCATCAATTAAGCATGCTTGGCGAGAGCAAGATTTATGATGGGTGACCTGAAGTCGTCGTGTTGAACCATTTGTTCATGCCGCCATTTTATTTCCTTTATTTTATTTTTATTTTATCGAAATTAGAACTAAAAATCGACTCAAAATGTCAGCTCGATCAAAAAAAACATGAACCGTGCAGACCGATCCGATCTCGTGTGAAGGTCGCACAGAAATCACCATAACTTCGCGCACGATCGTCCGATTCGCCATTATGATCCCAATTTGGAAAGATCTTCGCGGGGCGCGATACAAATGTCGGCATATGGAGGGACAGATCTCGATTTTGGCTAGTTCAAGCCTTATCGGTACGAAGTTCCACATGAGCAAATTTATGAAATACCCGCAGGCGACGCATGCATCAAACATGAGAACTCTTCATTAAGCGCTTCGAGATGATAAACCTCCAGGGTCGCCGTGTTGAACCATCTGTGAAGCCGATATTTCCTTTTTTTTATTTTATTTTATCATGACGCCGGAGAACTCCGATCGACTCTAAAATGTCACATGAGATGCCTCGTGAAAAAAACATGAGCCGGGAGGCCCATGTGGCTAATCCTCTCATGGAGGCCTCACGAAATATCCATAACTAACGATCGTCCGATTTGAAATTATGACCCCAATTCGAAAGATCCGCGGGCGCATAAATGCGATAAGCCGCGCATTTTGGCGGGACCGATCTCTTAGTCAAAGCTTTACCGCATGACGCACAATTTGCGGCAAATCTCTTACAGGCGTGACCGCATCAACACACAAGATCCCAAGATAACTGTTCAGTTAAGCGTGCTTGGGCTAGAGTAGTACTATGATGGGTGACCTCCTGGGAAGTCGAAGTGTTGAACCATCTGTTGATGCCACCCATTTTATTTCCTTTTATTTTTATTTTATTTTACCATTGACGTCGGAGAACTCGGCGATCGACAATGTGTTGTCGATGGGTGCCTCGAAAAACACGAGCGGGGACCAGGTCGATCCACGATCTCATGTGGAGGTCGCACAAAAATCGACATAACTTCGTGCATGATCTTCTGATTCACCATTATGACACCAATCCAGAAAATATCTCCGGCGATAACGCATGATCTACCAAATTTGCCGGCGGGACCGTATCTCGATTTTGGCTATTTTGAAGCCTTACCGCACGGATGGGTTCCACAAGAGCACAATTTATGGCAAATCTCCAAGACCGCACGCACAGATCACATGAGAACTCTTCATTAAGCATGCTTGGCGAGAGAAAGCGATGGGTGACCTCTGGAATTCGTGTTGAACCATCTGTGATGCCACCCATTTTATTTCTTTTATTTTATTTTATTTTATCGCGACGGAGAACTGAGATCGACTCAAAATGTTGTAGATGATGCTCAATGAAAAACTCAGATCGAAAAAAATGTTATCGATGGGATGCCTTGGACTGAAAAACACGAGACGCCACTAGGCGATGGGTGTGGAGGCTACATGAAAATCACAATAACTTCACCCATGATCATCCGATTTGCCAATATGACCTAAATCCGGAAAGATCTCTTCGGGGGGCACGACGCGCAGATGAGTCATAGGCGCATCTGACGGGACCCGTATCTCTGATTTCGACTATTTTGAATCATTACCATGGCACGGACGGGTTTCGGATGAGCACAATTTGCAAATCGACGATCGCATCACAGCATCCTACGAGAACACTTCGCTTATGCGCGCTTGGGCGAGAGCGATTTGATGATGACCTATTGGGAAGTCATCGTGTTGAACCATCTGTTGATGCTGCCCAATTTATTTTCTTTTATTTTTATTTTATTTTACCATTGATGCCGCATAACTCGGAGATCGACTCCAAAAAGGTCGTAGATGGAATGCTTCAGACTAAAAAACACGAACTGTGTTGCATATGCGGCTGGTTCGCATCTCATGCGGAGGCCGCACGAAAATCACCATAACTTCACGCATGATCATCCGATTCACCATTATGATCCCAATCCAGAAAGATCACCGCGGGGCGCATGACGCGCATGTGTCAGCGCCCGGGACCCGTATCCGATTTTGGCTATTTACCGCACGCATGACGGGTTCTATGAGCATAATTTGCATCAAATCTCTGCGGACGCAAAGACACCGACCCATGAGAATTCTTCGCCAAGGGTGCTTGAGCACTACTATGATGAGTGACCTCCTGGGAAGTCATCGTGTTAAAAAATCTGTTGATGTGGCCCACTTTATTTCCTTTAATTTTTATTTTATTTTACCATTGACACCAGAGAACACGGTGATCGACTCCAAAAATGTCGATGGGATGCCTCGAAAAAAATGGGGCCCACTAATCCGTGGAGGTCGCATGAAAATTGCCATAACTTTACACACGATCGTCCGATTCACCATTATGACCCCAATTTGAAAAGATCTTTGAGGCATTAACGCTGCAGTGAGCCAGGCACATCTCCGACCCGTATCTCCGATTTTGGCTATTTAGATGCCTTATCGCGGCACAGACGGATTCTGAAATTAGCTCAATTTAAGGCAAATCTCCAGCACGCCACAAGCACACCAAATTTCATGAGAACTCTTCAGTTAAGCGTGCTTGGGCGAGAGCAGCACTATGATGGATGACCTCCTAAGAAGTCATCATTTTGAACCATTTGTTGATGTCACCTAATTTAATTCCTTTTATTTTTATGTTATTTTACCATTGACATCACAGAACTCGAAGATCGACTATAAAAACTTCTTTGATGGGATGCCTCAGACTGAAAAATATGAGATGTGGGGCCCATGCGGTTGGTCCGTGCATCTCGTGCAGCGGCCGCACGGAAATCACCATAACTTCACGCATGATCATCTGATTTGCCATTATCACCCCATTCCAGAAAGATCTCCGTGGGCGCACGACGTGTAGATGTGACGTGCATTTGGCGACTCAGAGATTCTCGAGCTATTTGGTTTTACCGTAGCATGGATGGGTTTTGGATGAGCATAATTACGAAATCTCGCGTGGACCGCACCAAAGACACGATCTCATGAGAACTCGCTAAGCGCGCTGAGCGAGCAATACTATGATGGGTGACCTCGTGAGAAGTTGTCATGTTGAACCATCTGTTGATACCGCTCATTTTATTTCCTTTTATTTTTATTTTATTTTACCGTTGATGCCAAGGAACTCGGTGATCAACTCCAAAAATGTCATAGATGGGATGCCTCGGACTGAAAAATATGAGCTGTGGGGCCCACGCGGCTGATCCACGCATCTCGTGCAAGGCCGCACGAAAATCACCATAACTTCTTGCACGATCGTCTGATTCGCCATTATGACCCAAATCCGAAAAGATCCGCGGGGCGCATGATGTGTAGATGTGCATCAGGCGCATCTGGTGGGACACGTATCTCCGATTTCAGCTTGTTTGAAGCCTTACCGCGACACGGACGGGTTCCGACATGAGCACAATTTGCAGAAAATCTCCGCGTGACGCCCCAACACACCGATCACATGAGAACTCTTTAATTAAGCTGCGGAGTAATTATGATGGCGACCTCGGAAGTCGTCGTGTTGAACCATCTATTCATGCTACCCATTTTATTTCTTTTTTTTTTATTTTACCGTTGACGTCAGAGAACTCGAAAATTAACTCCAAAAATGTCATCGAGATGCCTTGGATGAAACATGAGGTATGGGCCGATCCATCTCTGCGGTGAAGGTCGCACGAAAATCACCATAACTTCGTGCAAGATCATCTGATTCGCCATTATGATCCCAATCCGGAAAGATCTTCGCGGGGCGTATGATGCACAAATGTGCCGAAGGCATATATGGCAGGACCCGTATCTCTGATTTCGACTAGTTCGAAGCCTTACTGCGGCATGGATGGGTTCCACATGAGCACAATTTACGTCAAATCTCCAGCAGGCGTGACCGCACCAGCACACGAGATCACATGAGAACTCTTCAGTTAAGCGTGCTTGGGCGAGAGCAGTACTATGATAGGTGACCTCCTAGGAAGTCGTCGTGTTGAACCATCTGTTGATGCAGGTCATTTTATTTCCTTTTATTTTTATTTTATTTTATCATTGACGCCGGAGAACTCGGCGATCAACTCTGAAAACGTCATCGATGGAGTGCTTGAGACTAAAAAACACAAGCCATGAGGCCCACGCGGCTGATCTGCGTGTCTCGTGCAGAGGCCGCATGGAAATCACCATAACTTCGCGCACGATCGTCCGATTCACCATTATGACCCCAATCCGGAAAGATCTCCGTGTGGCGCATGACGAGTAGATGAGCCGCGGGCGCATATGGCAGGACCCGTATCTCCAATTTTGGCTATTTTGAAGTCTTATCGCGGCACGGACGGGTTCGGCATGAGTACAATTTGCAAATCTTCAGCGGGGGCGACCGCACCAGCACACCATATCACATGAGAACTCTTCAGTTAAGCGTGCTTGGGCGAGTGCAATACTATGATGGGTGACATCCTGGGAAGTCATCTTGTTGAACCATCTGTTGATGCTGCCCATTTTATTTCCTTTTTTTAATTTTATTTTACCTTTGACGCCGAAAAACTCAGAGATCGACTCAAAACATCGTGATGGGTTGCCTGACTTAAAACTTGAGCCGTGCCCACTAGGCCGCCATGTCTCTCGTGTGGAGGCTGCATGAAAATCGCCATAACTTCATGCACGATCGTCCGATTCACCATTATGACCAACCCAAAAGATCTCCGCGACGAAGATGAGCGCGCAGCGCAGTAGGACGACCCGATCATTTCAACTTTTTCCAATCCTTATGGCATGGACAAGTTACGCACAGCACAATTTATCTCATGGCATGACGCACCACATCCATAAGAACTTTAACATGCTTGGGCGAGAGCAGTACTATGATGAATGACCTCCTGAAATCATCGTGTTTAACCATCTGTGATGTCGCATTTTATTTATTATTTGTATTTTATTTTAATGTTGATGCGAGAACTCGCGATCGACAATTCATCGATGGGATGCCTAGACTAAAAAAAAACACGAATCATGGGGCCCATTCTGATCCGCTCGTGGAGGCCGCAAATCACCATAACTTCGCGACGACGCTTCGCCATTATGACCCTAATCCGAAGATCTAAAGTGCACGACGAGATGAGCTAGCACATTGACGGAACCCATATCTTCGATTTCATCCATTTCGAAGCCTTATCGCGATGACGGGTTCCATAGAGCAATAATTGTTGTAAATCCCGCGAACCGCACCAAAGACACCATCTCATGAACTCTTCGCTAAGTGCTTGGCGAGAGCGATATGATGGTGACCTCTCGAAGTCGTCATGTTGAACCATTTGTTCATTCACCATTTTATTTTCTTTTATTTTTTGGTATTTTACCATTGACGGAGAACTTGAAAATCATCAAAATGTCATGGGATGCCTGAAAAACATGAGTGGTCCCACACGCTTATCCAGGTGTCTCGTAGAGGACATGGAAATCACCATAACCGCATGATCATCCGATTCACCATTATGAGCCCACCTAGAAAGATTTGGGGCACGACATGAGCCATAGTGAACATGTGCGAGACCGTATCTCCGATTCTTTGTTCAAGCTTTACCGAAGATGGAAGGGTTCCGTGAGCACAATTTGGCAAATCTAGCGATCACGACGCACCAAAGACAGATCCCATGAGAACTCTTCGAAGTGAGCTTGGGCAAATGATTATGATGGGTGACCTGGAAGTCATCATTGTTGCCGCCATTTTATTTCTTTGAATTTTATTTTATTTTATCATTGACATCGTAGAACTCGGCGATCGACTTAAAAAATGTCATCGATGGGATGCCTTGGACTGAAAAACACGAGCCATGTGGCCCATGCGGCTGGTAACAAAAGATGTATCGATGCATGTCTTTTTGCACATCTTAAAAGGTAGCAAAAAGATGAGGCTGATCTGTGCGTCTCGTGAGAAGGCCGCATGGAAATCACCAAAACTTCACGCATGATCGTCTGATTCGTCATTATGACCCCAATCCAGAAAGATCTCGCGACGACGCGTGAGATGTGTCATGCGCATCTAATGGACACATATCTCCATTTTGGCTATTTCAAGCCTAAGGCCGCATGTTCAACACGACAATTTGGTAAATTTCCATCGCGTGATACACCATCACACTAGATCCCATTAGAACTCTTCAATTATGTGCTGGCGAGAAAGCATAGGTGACCTCCTGAAGCCGTTGAACCATCCGCTGATGCCGCCAATTTATTTTCTTTTTTTTATTTTATTTTATTGTTGATGAAAACAGAACGAGACTCAAAATGTCATCGATGGGATGACTGAAAAATATGAGTGGGGCCCACGCGGGTGGTCCGCGATCTTGTGCGGGGCCACGGAAATCAGGATAACTTCATGCACGATCGTCATTCGCCATTATGACCCCACGAAAAGATCTCCGTAGCATGACGCCAGATGAGCGGTGATCTAAGGTCTGTATCTCCGATTTTGGGCCTTAGGAAAAGGGTTCAATGAGCACAATTTGCGGCAAAGCTCTAGCATGCACGACCTTACCATCACACAAGATCCCATGAGAACTATTCAGTTAAGCATGCTTGGGCGAGAGCAGTAGTATGATGGGTGACCTCCTAGGAAGTCGTCGTGTTGAACCATCTATTGATGTTGCCTATTTATTTACATTTATTTTTATTTTATTTTATCGTTGAATCCGGAGAACTCGGCGATCTACTCCGAAAATGTCGTTGATAGAATGCCTCGGACTAAAAAACATGAGGCCTACGCTGATCGATCGCGTGGCTAACACCGCATGGAAATCACCATAACCTCACGCACAATCGTCCGATTCGCTATTATGAGCCTAATCCAGGAAGATCTCCATGGGGCACATGACGCGTAAATGAGCTAAAGGCGACCGGGACTCAGATTTATTTTGCTATTTTGAAGCCTTACGATGGATGGGTTCCGCAATACAATTTCGCAAAATCTGGTGAGCGACCAAAGACACCGATCACATGAAAGCTCTTCACTTAAGCATGCTTGCGAGAGCAAGATTTTGGGTGACCTCTTGAGGTTGAACCATCTTTTGATGCGCTTTTATTTTCTTTTATTTTATTTTATTTTATCGTTGACGCTGCAGAACTCGGCGATCGACTAAAAACATCGTTGATGGGATGCCTCGATGAAAACATGAGTCGTGGCCCACGTGCCGATCGATGCATCTCGTCGGAGCGCACAAAATCGCTAAAACTTTATTCACGATCGTCCGATTCGCCATTATGACCCTAATCTGAAAAGTTCTCGGGCACGACGCGAATGAGCCGCAGATCCTGGAGGGACCCATATCTCGATTTTGGCTATTTCAAGCCATACTACCGCATGACGGTTTCGATGAGCATAATTTACGGAAACCACCAGTGCGATAGCACCACATCCCATGAGAACACTCTGTAAGCATGCTTGGGCGAGAGCAGTATTATGATGGGTGACCTCCTAGAAAGTCGTCGTGTTGAACCATCTGTTGATGCCGTCAATTTTATTTTCTTTTATTTTTATTTTATTTTATCATTGACGCTGCAGAACTTGGATATCAACTCTGAAAATGTCATCGATGGGATGCTTCGGACTAAAAAACACGAGCCGTAGGGCCCACGCGACTGGTCCGCGCGTCTCGTGCTGAGGCCGCACAAAAATTGCCATAACTTTGCGCATGATCGTCCGATTCGCCATTATGACCCCAATCCAGAAAGATCTCCGTGAGGCGCACGATATGCAGATGTGCCAATGGCTCATCTCTGGGGACCATATCTCGATTTCGCTAGTTGAAGACTTACGTGACACGGGTTCCACATGAGCACATTTATCATAAATCTAGCGGTGCAACCGCACTGATACACCTCTTAGAACTCCGCTAAGCTGCGGGCAAAGTAGATATGGGTGACCTCAGAAGTCATTGTGTTGAACCATTTATTAATGCCGCCCATATATTTCCTTTTATTTTTATTTTATTTTACTATTGACGTCGCAGAACTCGAAGGTAAACTCCAAAAATGTCATCGATGGGATGCCTCGGACTGAAAAATATGAGATATGGGGCCCACGCGGCTGATCCACGCATCTCCTTTGGAGGCCACACGAAAATCACTATAACTTCACGCACGATCATCCGATTCTCCTTTATGATGCCAATCCGGAAGGATCTCCGCAGGATGCACGATGCGTAGATGTGTCGCAGACGCATCTGGCGGGACCCATATCTCCGATGTCGGTTCAAGCCTTACACGCACGGGTTCCGCATGAGCATAATTTACAAAATCTAAGTAGCGCACCAAAGACACCATCCATGAGAACTCTTCGCTTAAGCTGCACGAGCAAGATTATGATGGGTGACCTCCTGGGAAGTCGTCGTGTTGAACCATCTGTTGATGCCACCCATTTTATTTCCTTTTATTTTAAATTTATTTTATCGTTGATGCAAGAGAGCTCGACGATCAACTCCAAAAACGTTGTAGATGGGATGCTTCGGACTGAAAAACTTGAGCTGTGGGGCCCACGCAGCTGATCGGCTCATCTCGTATGGATGCCGCACGAAAATCTCATTACTTCACGCACGATCGTCCGATTCGCCATTATGACCCCAATCTGACAAGATCACCGGCGAGATGCGCAGAGATGCGGACTTTGGGATCCGATCTCCGTTTGATTTTGAGCCTTACCGGCAAATAACGGGTTCCACATGAGCTCAATTTGAGGAAAATCTCTTGCGGGCTCGACCGCACTAGCACACCAGATCCTATGAGAACTCCTCAGTTAAGCGTGCTTGGGCAAGAGCAGTACTATGATGATATCTGATTCTAGCCAAGTATCCACAAGTAGGCTATAGTCTTTACATCAAAAGAATCAAGAAGAACTCAATGCTTACCAATAGCTATTGAAGTCATCATTTGAGTTGTCATTGCGGAAGGCAGTGGAGCATTGAATTCATTGTTGCTAGGTGTGAAACCCATGTGGGTGCAACAATATTGATGTGATGAATATTGAAATAAACAAGTTGTTGAAAGATATACTTGACTTAAGCATCATTCACAAAAGTGCAAGCTTTTTCCTTTCCGGTTCTCTTAGTATGCGTGAATAGTGGCATGTGATATTTTGGTATAGGTGGAATGACAAACCATTTTTCTATGCCAATTGTCAAAGAAAAAATAAACATGTTACATTGTGCTTCCATTTCTCAAATTTGATTTGTCATCCGGTTATCACCAAATATGAATGGTGAAGGAGGGTGCATGCAAGATGGTTGTCCAAACACATGATGAGGGCCACTACAAATTAATGTCAACCCTTTGGCATGACAAATGTGCTAACCAACCCTTTCTTTGCTTTGTTTTGATATTTTTTATGACATCCTTGTCCACGGACATCTTTTGAAGTGCGGTAGACCATCTTCTAATGGTCTTGAACTCTCTTCAAACACCTTATTTGTAAAACCACCAAGCACATGTTTGTTGAAACACAACTTGACTTATCCGTGGCATAAAAAATCAATCTAAGCGGTTCAATGCCAGCAAACCCCTGAATTGCCGAAACATTTGATACAATTTTATGGGTTAAGACAAATTAGTTCACGATTATGTGACAATCATAGCACCATTAACAACTTTATTGGCATGTGACAAACTTCAATGATTTTCCATTAGCATTCAAGGCTTTGAAAGATGCAATACCTCATTTCCGTTCTTACCTTGATTATTTTGGTGCCATTTATTATAGGAACTGGTGCCTAAAGCAAAGCTATTGGTTTAGCTATTGGCGCTGCCCTGATACAATATGCTCATCCTCTCATTTTTTATAGTAAAATCTATCATTTAGCATTACAAAAGCCTTCCTCTTATGCTCATGAACTATAGGCAGTTGTTTGGGTCATTGCTAGCTGTGAATGAAGTCTGTACAAAATAAAACTTGGCAAAACAAAATATCACTAAAAAGAACCAATAAAGCTAACAACCATTGCGAGAACTAAATACATATGACAAGACTTTGGCAATTAAGTAATAACATTAATATCAACCCTAAGACAAATATTTCACTGAACAATTTCCCAAATGCAATTGGAATAAAGCTATCTGAACAAACTATGGGTTCCAGCATCTTGCCCTTTGAATGTGACTTCCTAACACCTCTAAGTGTTGTACGTGTTATTGGATTCTAAAATGGACTTAACCAGGAGTGCTGGAATTCTTTCTCTTAAATAAGTTCCAAAAGTAATTCAAGCTTGACAGGAATGCCAGTGCTAGTAGTTTCTTTTCTTTATTCTTGATGGGCATTCTCTAACATCTCATGTTTGCTGGAATGCTTGCCACTAGTTTTTCAAGAAATGTTTGGCTCATGAAAATCACTGAATCTATGAATATAGCATGATAATACTGCTTAGGAAACTTATTATTTAAGAATTGAAATTCTAAAATTAACAAACTAGTTAAAAAAATAGATAACCTGATGAGTGAATAGTTTCTTGATTAAGGAATCTGGATAATTTAATGTCTTGCCATTACCAAAACCAAACTTGTAAGACTTCTGAAATAAGGGCTTTAGAGATCAATAAAAGATAATACTTATTGCTCATAGAGTGCATGGTACTATCTCCCGTCCAAGTCCCAGCTCTATTGGCAACTTCAAATTGCAATTCTCTATTTTTGGTTGAGATTAAGCTCTAGCAGAATCCTCAAACCATTTTGTGAATCCAGATTCACTCTTCTCTTGTCTTCAATTCATACAACAAGAAGAAATAGAATACAACACAAACAAAATAAGAAATATCACCTTGTAGATGAATGACTGTCCCTTGTGAAAAATATGATCATTACTTGTTCTCAGTAGAAATGATTTATAGATTTTTTGAATAGTTTCAATACCTTAATATTCTCCTTCATAAGCATCAAAATCACTTTCTTGCCTCTATATTCTAAGGTATAGGTGTTATTATAACCGCTATAAAAATATGCCTATCATATTGCCATGATTGTCCTAAAAGTAATAGATATCCATATGAATTACATCATATCGAACCTCCTCTTGTAATTGATTACCTTTAGAAACATACACTAAACATTACTTTGTGACTTTTAGATCATTTTCATTAGGAAGCCATGACAATTTGTAAGGTGTTGGGTGCTCTTGAATAGTTAGATTTAATTTTTCAACTATATTATTGAAGCTGACATTCTCACAAGCTCCCCATCGAATGATCATATTGCACACTTTCTTTTGCACGGTGCATTAGTTTGAAGGATATTATGTTGACACCAATCAGTCTATGGGCTTAAAGTAGTGCTCAAAATTCTTTAAGCCATCAAACGTTCACCATCATTGGCATACAATCATTATCATCAAGGTGTCTTCTAGTTCATTATTTTCCTTGGTTGCCTTTTCCACGGAATACAATTCATCATTTTGGACAATTTAATGCAATGCATACAAATTCTAGACATCAAAAGCATTTTATGAGTGAGATTTTAGTATTATAAGTGTTAAATTTACTGATTCCTAATGTTTGTGTATAATTGAGAAGGTTATTTTTAAAAGCCAAATGATAAGAGTCACCATGGGTTTCCTAATCAGCTCTACAAAACTATTGTCCTAAATTGGAAGAACAATTCTTAGTATTATATTGTTGTTGTTCCACCCTTAGAGCTAATGCAATGACATTTGATAACATCCAATACTGTTCTAATTTTTTGATATTTAGAATTGTAGGATATAACTCACTATTAAATTAGGCAATGGTATGCTCCTTAGGTTTGATTATATCACATTTTAACATCAATTGTTTAAATTTAGTCATATATTATTCTACAAATAGATTTTATTGGTGAAAGTTATGAAGTTTAATAAACAAATTTTGTGTGAAATGAGATGTCAAGTAATTTTCTTTTGTATTTTGTCTCACTCGATGATCTTATTTTTATCTTCTCTATATCATGTGTTCATTTTAGATTTTCCATCAAAATGATATGATTTTTTTTAATTTGATGGACACTAGTTTAACATGCTTATCATTAAGTATTTCTTTATTTTCAAATATGTGATTTATCATATGTGGACAATCTATGAGATCATCAAGATTTAGCCCATCCTCAAAATTAGGAATAACATTTGACTAGTTCCCTTCTACAATAAGGTTCATCCTCTTCAGATAATTCTTAAAATGGTTGATGGAAAAAATTATCCATCTCATGCAAATGGGATTCTCATTCACACCTTTTATATCTAACCTATTTTGTAATTGTTGAATTGCATGATGTAATTCCTCCATGTTTAGTCTTTGAGCTTTGGTGGGGTAGGTTTCTCATGGTGGCATTCTAATGTAGGCTCACGATTTGACATTGAGTGCATGGAGTATACAAAATAAAACTTTGAAAATCTAAATTACATAAAAAAAGATCAATAAAAACAACCATAGTAAGAACTAAATACCTATGACATGGCAAGTAAAACCACAATTACACAATATAATAACCTGACCCCTAAGATAAATCATTTAGTCATTTCATATCTTCAATGGGGATTCTCGAGATCTTAGGTTTGGTGGATTGCCAAGAAACATTTGGCCCAAAGAAATTGAACTAGAAACATGCCTTACTTGGGATTTGGGAAAATAACCATAATTTACCAAGGTACAATTAGGTAGTTTCTATTCAAGAATTGAAATTCTAATAAACTAGTTAGAAAACAAATATGGGTAATCTAATGTCCCATCAACCAAAGCTACTAGGACTTTTGAATTTAGGCTAAGAGGTCTTCTTACTCATGGAGTGAAGCAAACCATCTCCATTGAAGTCCTTGCTTTTGCAACAACCCAAAATGCGCTTATATTTCTAGTTGAGTTAAGCTCTAGCTAATCCCTAACTAGCCTTGCAATCCAAATTCATTCTTCTCACGATCTTCAATAGTAAGAGTTGGAAAATAACACAAACAAAACAATACATATTACTTTATAGAACAATGGTTGTCTTAAAAATATGATCACCACTTCCTTTAATGCCTTCACATTCCCAACAACATCCATTTCTTCTGTTGAACTACAAGTATGTGCCATAATTCAAGCTACATAGACAAATATGAAAATCAATGGCAACGCTGACATGGAAGTTAAACTATTCAATCAAAAGTCATCTCAATCCAAAATTCGCTTCATAATTGTGTTAAAATATCAAAATTAATTAAATAAAAAATCAATTAATAACCAATCAATTAATTAAAATTAACTTTTAATGAAATTACATTCATATAGGGGTTGTGAGGCCTCGACAACATTCAAACAACCGTCACTCATAAAATTGACTGCATCATTGTCGCCGAAACATCGATATCTATCAAATGACACCTCCTGTGATCAATTCAACAAAGTCACAAACATTCAAATGCGACGATAATTTAAGCTCAATTTCTCTTGACCATTCTACATGGTCCAAATTCTAATCATGAAACGGACATCGCTTGTGTCTACAATGGAAATACCTAAAATTGACACCCATATTATTGTTCATCATACAAAATAATTTCATAAGATTTGATGTATATTAATCTACAATTAAAATGGCTAATGGTTGCTTAAACCCCATAATATTGCTTAATCGCCATGTAATCAATTTAGATTTAGGAGCCAATTGATTTTCCACCTAATGAACTATTGTTGCAGCGCCAATTGAAACTCATGTTTAATACCTAAATGAGCATCCTAAGATCTCCCATTCATGCATAAGAAAGCTCCTGTGCTCTCCTCCTCATACTCTCAAATCCCTCTTGTCACTCTGCCAAGTTCAAACATGATTATTTAGCCTCCTCTCGCTCAGGAGAATGAGTATCTCCTTCTTCATGCCTATCTACAGAGATCCAACTTCTCTTGGTTACCATCCCAAAGAGATTGCATAGAAATTCCCTCCTTTCTGTCTTTTACAACAAAAAACTTCTAGCACTAGCCAAGAGCAAACCCTTTCAATCGTCCTTCCTAGTGAACAAGTAGGCCAAATGGATTCTGTCCATTCCTTCCTTAGCCACACGAATGAGGCACGCCGACCTTCCTTCCTCTTTGGGTCATCTCTGGTGAAACAGGGAATTCCCTACCTAACATGGTAAGTGCTTTGTTGACACAGATCATTAGACACTACAAAGACCCAAGATAAATTTTAAAAAATTTTCAAAACTTAAATTTTAATTTTAAATAGAAAATAGATTTTGATTTTATAATGATAAGATATAATTCTAAATGCAAAGAAAATAAAAAAATACAATAAAGTAAATAGAGACAAGAGGCACACGATTTTACGGTTCGCTAAATTCCAACCCTACAACAAATGAAAATGTTTTCTCCTATAAGTAGGAGTACAACCTCAAAATAAATACAACACAAATACAAAATAATAAATTTTGATAAAATAAATCTCACAAATATACCAAGTAATCAAATTCAAAAGTGATCTCACAACTTATAAATGATCACTTTACAACTTAAAATTTGGCAAAATGCTCACTTAATAAAATAAATATCTTAAAGTGATCTTAGGATGTTTATGTTATTATAATTTGTAAAATATAAAATGATTTCAAAATAAATTCAATATATTTTTTTCATAATAAAATAAATTTCAGCAAGGAATAATTTATTTTAACCAAAAGATTCTTTCAATTAATGCTAATGATCACAAAATAAAAAAATAAGTATATGATAGATCTAAGTTGGCTAGTAAGCTTTCAATTAAAAGAGAGATCTAGCAAATATGAAAATAATTTCAGCACAATAATTTATTTTAAAATGCTTAAAATATACTTCTAAAATAGATCTAAGAATAAATGATCTTTCAAAATAAGACCAAATGAAGAAATATTTCAAGAAACTAAAAGAAATTTGTGGGAAGCTAAAAAAATTTCAGCAAGTTGAAATAGATCCTACAAATTATCACAAGAGTTTTTCACCAAAAAAATGATTGAGAAACTTTGATGTGAAAACCAATGTTCAAAGACTAATCCACCAAAAGTATAAATTAGAAAGAAGAAATAGATGGTGAAAATAGCATCAACAACTAAGATTAAGATCAAGAAAACAAACTCAAGTAATTTAAAAGGCTTGCTTAGTTGAAGATGTTGAAGTTTTCCAAACCAAGGATTTGATCTTGCAATATTTGGAGAACACTTGGAAGGAACATTTAAGAGATTTTCTTAGATTTGCTGGAGATTTTGAATTTTGAATAAGGGATGCTTTCATGAAGAGAATGAGGCTATTTATAAGCAAGAAGGTCATTTAAAATTATTTCAAAGAAATATATTATACAAACCTCATTATCATGTGATAATTTAATATTCAATAAAAATATAATTTATATTAAACAAATATTAAATTTAGCAAAAAAATTCGGCTATTCACATGGGAAAGTCAAAAGTAATCAAATAGCTCTTAATATATTCAAAGCATGTAGCATGCATCCATTATTAAAATCGGTAATGTTTAAAAAATCATAATAAATTCAATTTTAATGAAAAGTGAGTCATGTAACCACTTATTTTAAAGGAAAAAATCCAAGGAATCCGATGGAGATAAAATCAGATATGAATTCTTTGATTAAACAATGACTTTGGCTAAAATACAAAATATATATTTTATTAATTTTGACATGTGACATTTAAAAATTATGATATAATTTATATATAATCATAAATATGTTAGTTATCATATAACCGCAAATTAAATTAAAATACCTAATTATATTAAGTAAATAAAATAATAATACTTAATAGTTATGATCATTTATTACTTTGACAATTTTATTGCTATGTAGAAACATATAATTGAATGTTAATTAAATAAAGATTTATATAAATTAACCTTATTAAAATAATATGTTAGGTGAGCAAATTGATTCATGCCAAAGAACTCATATGAATAGTCATATAACCTAAAATCTTGAGCTTCACATTATCCCTTTTTTCTTTTATTCTTGCAATTTCTTCTAACAATTTGAGATGTATTGGATATGTAATTAGCAATTGATATATCTGAAATACATAAAATATTCATTAGAACATTCAAGCATTTGTTTGTTATCATCAAAATTAATCAATTGAACATGAGGCTAATTAAGCCAACAATCTCCCCTTTTGATGATGACAAACTAATGTTGGTATTGATTTTGATGAAGGTGCAAATTGACCTTTCATCATGGTTTTGAAAAAATTCTCTTAAAAAAAAATTTATGCATAAGAGATGAATAATGTTGCTCCCCCTAAATGTATGCATGAAATAGACTTAATACTAACCAACATTGTACTTAATACTAACCAACATTTTACTCTTCTCCCCTTTTGACAACATCAAAAGTGAGAACAAACTACATACAATTTTAAATATTAGGATCTAACATTCCAAGCATGTCTTAAAGTACAAAAAATGTTCTTCCGTAAGGGTTTTGTAAAAATATCTGCAATTTGTAAATCGGTGCTAATAAATTAATATTAACATCACCTTTCAAAACATGATCCTAATAAAATGATGTCTAATTTCTATATGCTTGGTTCGTGAGTCTTGGATAGGATTTTAGTAACTAATAGCACTAGTATTGTCACACTAAACTAGAATGTGATCTTGCTTAATACTAAAATCTTCTAATTGTTGCTTTCACCAAAGGAACTGAGCAACACAACTAAGCATATACTCAGCCAAGGATAAAGCTACAGAATTTTGTTTCTAGATGACCAAGACACAAGTGATGATCCTAAAATGACATGTGCCGATGTGCTTTTTCTATCTACTTTGCATCTGCAAAATCAGATCGAATAAGCAATCAAATCACATGATAAAGAATTTTAGGATACCATAAACCTAACCTAGTAGTGCCTATCAAATACCAAAAGATACACTTGCTATTAAATGAGATTCTTTGGGTTGGCCTGAAAATGAGCACATACAAATAAAACATAATATCGCCTACTAGCGAAGGTATAAAAGTGAACCTATCATACTCTATAAAGTTTTTTGATCAGATTTTCTAATTCATCTAAATCCAATTTTGTAGATGGGCTCATAGGAGTTTTACTAGATTTAAATCTTTTCATGTCAAACCTCTCAATTCATTTGTGTACTTAGTTTGACAGATGAATGTGCCATTTTCTTGTTGCTTCACTTGAAGACCTAAGAAAAAATTAAGTTCTCCCATCATACTCATTTCAAACTCTTTAGACATCAAAGATGAGAACTCATGGCATAAAGATTCATTTGTACTACCAAATAATATATCATCTACATACACTTGTACCATAATCAAATCATCATCTATGCTCTTAAGGAATAAAGTGGTATCTACTCTACCTTTCTAAATCCATGATCTATCAAAAGTTACTTAACCTATCATACCACAGGAGCCTATTTTTAAACCATATAAAGCTTTCTTTAATTTATACACATGATTTGGATAATCAAGGCTTTCAAATCCAGGTGGTTGCTCTACAAATACATCTTGGTCAATAAATCCATTTAAAAATGCACTTTGACATCCATTTGAAAAATTTAAAATTTCTAAAATAAGCATAAGCAAGGAGTAACCTGATAGCTTCTAGTCTTGCTACGGCAAAAGATTCTTCAAAATCTATACCTTCAACTTGTGTACCCTTGTGCAACTAACCTAGCTTTATTTCTAACAATACAACCTAATCATCTAGCTTATTCCTAAAGATTCATTTTGTTCCAATGACATTTTGATCTTGGGGTCTTGGGACTAATTCCCAAATATCATTTCTTACAAATTGATTCAACTCCTCTTCCATAGCAATAATCCACAAATTATCATTTAATGCTTCTTCTAAATTTTTAGGTTCAACCTCGAAAAAATGAATGATCTACAACTTCTCTACTATGTCTTCTAGTCATAACTCCTTTTGAAGGATCTCCTATAATTAGTTCCTTTGGATGATTTTTATTATATTTCCATTCTTTAGGTAATGAATCATCCATATTATCTTCTAAAGATATTTTCTTAAAATTATCAATCTCTTCATCAATCACTTCATTTCTAATGGATCTTAAATTTTCATCAAAATAACATGTATTGATTCTTCTACAATCATTTTTCTTTTATTGAAAACTCTATAAGCTCTACTAGAAAGAGAGTATCCTAAGAAAATACCATCATCGATTTGCAATCAAACTTACCTAAATGATCTTTTCCATTATTCAAAATAAAGCATTTACATCCAAATACATGAAAGTGTTCAATCTTAGGCTTCTTTCCAAAAAACAATTCATAGGGTGTCTTCTTCAAAATTGGTCTAAAATAGATCCTATTCATCACATAACATGTATTTATGCCGCCAAAAAAAATATTTTGGCAATTTATACTCATCAAGCATAGATCTACTTAATTCAATTAAAATTCTATTTTTTCTCTCTACTACACCATTTTGTTGGGAGTTCTGGTGCAGAAAATTATGTCTAATCCCATGTTCATCACAATAATCCTCAAATAATTTATTTTCAAATTCGCCACCATGATCAGTTTGAACCCTATTAATCAAGAGGCCTTGTTCTCTTTGAATATATTTAGAAAACTTTCTAAACTCACCAAAAACATCATCCTTGTTAGTTACAAACAAAACCCAAGTATATCTAGAGAAATCATCAACAATCACAAACCATAATTTTTCCACCTAAGCTAGTGGTTAATAGGACCAAATAAATCCATGTGCAATAATTCTAGAGGTCTAGAAGTAGAAACAATATTTTTACTTTTAAATGAGCTTCTAGAATGTTTACCATGAATACATGCATCACAAACATAGTTTGAATGAAAATTTAATTTAGGCAAACCAACTACTAAATCAAGTTTAGCAATTTTATTGTGCATGTTAATATGACATAGTCTCCTATGCCATAACCATATATCATCATGAGTGCTTTTAAAACAAAGTAAATTTAAATTTACATCATGAAAGCTATCTAAATCAATGACATAAATATTTTTGTATCTTTTCCTACTAGCAAAACATTTTCATTATTTTTTATAATGCAATATGATGCATGGAATACTACATTCAAACCTTTATCACATAATTGACTAATAGAAATTAAATTATGTTTTAATCCTTCTACTAGAAAAACTTTATCTAAAGTGATAGAATTCTTACAAATAGAACCAATGCCAATGATCTTTCCCTTTGCATTATCTCCATATGTAACAAATCCTCCATCACTTGATTCTAAAGTTGTGAATTTATCTTTATCTCCTCATATGTCTTGAACATCCACAGTCCAAGTACCACATGACTTCTTTGATTTTGCTTTGAAGGAATTCCTACAAAAGAAACTCACATGTTAACTTTTGGAACCCAAACATGTTTGGGTCCACATTCTAAATTTGAAGAAAGATATCATCATGCGTGGTTTGTGTAGTGTTTGTACCTTTTGGTACCCATACATAAGATGATTGCTTAGTATTTGTAATTTATGCATAGCAATCAAATGAAATATGCCCTTTTCTATCACAATAGTTGCACCAAACATTAGTGTTTGCATATGACTTAACGATAATTATAAGGTATATGAGTGAGATGTGTATGATGCAAATAATTTTATTAAATGTTTTCTTGATGAAGTATTATAATGAACTTGTGATTTCAAACATAATTCTAATCTTGCTTTTAACAAGATATTCTCTCTTTCAAGTTTACATACAAGTAAGGAACAATTTAATAAAGAAGTATTTTTACTTTTTAAATTATCACATTCATTTTTTAAATCACAAAAATGCATATCTAAATTTTTATGTTCTTTTCTAAAGTTTTGTATTTTCTTTTTAATTTTTTATATTCAATAACTAAATCATTAAAAGCATCATCTAATTCATCATAAGATATATCATTACATACCTCTTGAGAATCTAAGTCGATTGTCCATTTGCCATAAGACATATGTTGACCTCTTCATCGATGAGCTAGTACTTGATTCATTTGAATCTGGATTGGCCCATAAAGCCTCTTCTTCTTATGGTACTTTTCTCCTTCATATTTTTTCTTTTGTTTACATCAATTTCTTTTTCTTTGATTCAACAAGTTCGGACAATCACCTCTTATGTGTCCGTTTTTTACAATGATAGCAAATGATCCCTTCACCTAGGAAATTTCTTAGTTTGAAATTTATAATTTTTAGATTTTTATACCTTTGATTCTTCTTCCTTAGCAAGTTCCCAAGCCTTTTGGAAAGCATGACCACCTCATCACAATCACCATCCGAGCTTGAGGTGTTATGCTCATCACTATCATCAACTTGTAATGCAATGGCTTTTCCTTTCTCCTTCTCCTTTTTTTGAGTTATCCATCTTATCCCTTTGAGCAATAACCTGTCATGTGCTATCAAAGAACCCAAAAGTGATCAAGTGGATAAGTAGATAAATCTTTAGCTTCATAATAGTGTTATTTTAGCTTCCCATTCTTTTGGAAGACATCTAAGAATCTTATAAACTAAGTCTTGATTCCTATATGTTTTCCAAGAGAATGTAATGTGTTAATTATTTTCATAAATCTAGTATACATATCGAAATAGATTGAAGGAGACATATGAAATAACTCATAATCATGAACAAGTCTATTTATGTGAGCATCTCTAACTTCACTAGTTCCTTCATAAGTTATAATAAGTTTATCCCATATTTCTTTTGTACTTAACATAGAAATTTTCATGTAATCATCGTAATAAAGCACAATGTAAAGTATTACAAGCCCTAGCATTTAATTCATCAAGTTCTCTTCATATAGACTATTCCTCAAAAGGTTTTCTACTTTAATGCCATTTACTTCAATGATGATATAATCTTAAAAATGTAGTAATTATATTTTTTCCAATAATCAAATGGTACACTATCTAAAAGTGGAGGTTTATGAGTGGATTTCCCCTCTGGTAGTGAACCCTTTGGGAAACCTTATGCCATAGTGAAAATATCTACTCTTGGATGTTAAGCCAATAAAGAGCCTAGGCTCGATACTAATTGAGACACTATAGCACCCAAGAGGGGTGAATGTAATATTAAAATTTTCAATACTTAAATTTTAATTTTTAAATAGAAAATTATTTTTGATTTTATAATGATAAGATATAATTCTAAATGCAGCAAAAATAAAATACAATAAAGTAAATAGACAAGATAATTTTTTTTACGTAGCCAAACCCCAAAAGCCTACGTCCACGACTAGCCACCCCTCGCTAGGAATCCACTAAATGAAAAATGGTTTACAAAAAAGTTCTCCTATAACGAGTACAACCCTACAATAATATGTTCTCCTATAAAGGCGAGTACAACCCCAAAATAAATTTTACAACACAAAAAATACAAAATAATAAATTTTGATAAAGTAAATCTCTCACAAATATACCAAGAAATCAAATTCAAAAGTGATATCACAACTTATAAATGATTACTTTACAACTTAAAATTTGGCAAAATGCTCACTTAATAAAAAATAAATATCTTAAAGTGATCTTACTAAGATGTTTATGTTATTATAATTTGTAGAATAATATAAAATGATTTCAAAATAAATTTACAATATTCTTTTTCATAATAAAATAAATTTCAGCAAGGAATAATTTATTTTAACCAAAATATTCTTTCAATTAATGCTAATGATCACAAAATAAAAGATAAGTATATGATAGATCTAAGTTGGCTAGTAAGCTTTCAATTAAAAATAGAGATCTAGTAAATATGAAAATAATTTCAGCACAATAATTTATTTTAAAATGCTTAAAATATACTTCTAAAATAGATCTAAGAATAAATGATCTTTCAAAATAAGACCAAAGAAGAAATATTTCAAGAAACCAAAAGAAATTTGTGGAAGCTAAAAATTTCAAAGTTGAAATAGATCCTACAAATTATCACAAGAGTTTTTCACAAAAAAATGATTGAGAAACTTTGATGTGAAAACCAATGTTCAAAGACTAATCCACCAAAAAGTATAAATTAGAAAGAAGAAATAGATGGTGAAAATAGCATGAACAACTAAAAGTATTAAGATCAAGAAAATAAACTCAAGTAATTTAAAAGCTTGCTTAGTTGAAGATGTTGAAGTTTCCAAACCAAGGATTTGATCTTGCAATATTTGGAGAACACTTGGAAGGAACATTTAAGAGATTTTCTCTTAGATTTTGGAGAGATTTTGAATTTTGAATGGGATGCTTTCATGAAGAGAATGAAGGCTATTTATAAGCAAGAAGGTCATTTAAAAATTATTTCAAAGAAATATATTATATAAAACTTATCATGTGATAATTTAATATTCAATAAAATATAATTTATATTAAACAAATATTAAATTTAGCAAAAAAATTCGGCTATTCACATGGGAAAGTCAAAAGTAATCAAATGTAGCTCTTAATATATTCAAAGCATATAGCGCATCTATTATTAAAATGGTAATGTTTAAAAAATCATAATAAATTCAATTTTAATGCAAAGTGGGTCATGTAACCACTTATTTTAAAGGAAAAAATCCAAGGAACTGATGGAGATAAAATCAGATATGAATTCTTTGATTAAACAATTACTTTGGCTAAAATACAAAATTTTATATATTTTTGTTAATTTTGACATGTGACATTTAAAAATTATGAAGTAATTTATATATAATCATAAATATGTTAGTTATCATATAACCAAAAAAATAAATTAAAATACCTAATTATATTAAGTAAATAAAATAATTATACTTAATAGTTATGATCATTTATTACTTTGACAATTTTATTGCTATGTATGAAAAACATATAATTGAATGTTAATTAAATAAAGATTTATATAAATTAACCTTATTAAAATAGTATGTTAGTTGTGAGCAAATTGATTCATGCCAAAGAACTCATATGAATAGTCATATAACCTAAAATCATGAGCTTCACATTATCCCTTTCATTCTTTTATTCCAAAAATTGCATATTGCATTTAATAATAAAAAGTAGTACAAAAACTAGCAAAGGCTAGAGAGTCTAAAACAAAGAGCTAGATAGAAGCAACATGCTTCTTATCATTCTCAAATAATGAAATAAAAGCAGAAGGTAAAGTGGTAACATCTAAAGAAAGCCAAGTAAAGTCTGCTTCTGTGGCCAAGCGAGCACAGTAGTCCGCCACCCGGTTGAAGTCCCGTGAAATGTGTGAGAACAAGACTTGGTGGAAGGCTAGGAGAAAACCCAAGTCCGAGCCCGAGGAAGAGAAGACCGTAAAAGTCGCTGCATGGTCTTCATGAAATTGACAACACTAATGTTGTCCCCCTCCAATATGATGCCCTTGTACTCATACATCCAAGGGTCTATAAGCTTGCTAATGGCAAGCATGGCCTGCATCTCTATGAAAGTGTCTGGAGAGATTGGATAGTGACCTTGATGAAGTCACCACCATCCAAAACAACTCAATGCCGCCCAATCCAGGAGAGAGAGTACCATCTACATTCACCTTTAGCCATCTAGAGTCCAGAAAGGAGTAAGCTGCTCTGGTGGAGTTCCCATTGCCCCTGAAACATAAAGGTAGATGCATTAGTGAAAGCCTCCAAAATACTAGCAGCAATGACCTTTGGTGTCCCATGTTGGTGCCCATGTGTCTTTGCATTGTCCTCCAAACTTGATATATCATGTGCAATAAACTCTTCCCAAGCCATGTCGACTGGGTCCGTTCAAAGCTCAAATAGATCATGAGCATTAGAAAAGGGGGAGGTTAACTCCCGTGAGGACAAGACCTGATGATGGAAGAAGTAAGAGAGCGGTGGTGAGGATATGATCCGGTCTTCATCTCCATGCCCTGGGGCAATGAGTCTCCTCAACAAGACCTGAGTGGAGCTGGTAGGTTGGTAAGGCATTCTTCACAGCGCCACCAAAGAACTGTGGGTGCATGAACCTCAGAGCCAATGGCTAGTGGGGCTGGGAAGAGGGCATCAAAGGCCCCAACGCTTTCCCAGGGTGGTGGATAAGCTTCTCCTCTTCATCTAAGTCTAATGGAGCTCCACCTTGGTAATGTGCTCCACAAGATCCTTGCCAAACCACGCTCAAGTTGTGTAATATCCCATGTCTGTCCCCTATGGATGAGTTTGCCACTATCGATCCTCAAGGCTATATCTAAGAAAGTCGGTCTTCCTAAGGAACAATCAACCATATGTGGTCCAAAATTGAACTTTGCGCCATCAAGAATCTTCCAAAATGAGGGGTTCAAGACTTTGAGCCCCACCGAGAATGACACCAAGTTTGAGTCCCCTCTTCAAGCTCCCACTCCAAATATCTTCCCATAGACTCGAATGGTGATGTGGAAGTGGGCTTCAAGCCAACCTAGCTCCAAGGCCGCCTGTTGGGGTGGAGTGAAAACCAAGTCCCCATGCTTAATAGGCAAGCAAATAAATTGACATAGTGTTTGCCCTCTGAAGTTGGACTCTTGTCCCACAAGAAGGATCTACATAGCCGCCGATCGCAAAGACATTTAAGGGAATAGTTGTATGTGTTAGTTGATAAACCGAACCTGGTATAAGAGCTAAGGAGATAAGGGTAGCCCGGCCCGCATAAGAGAGGTGTCGAGTTCCCCAGGCCATAATCTTCCCTTTGGCCCGCTGGATCAGGGAACTAAAATCATGCTTGTAGCTTCCTCATAGCTTTTAAGGCCAAGATACTCCATCTCTTGGACCTTGTTGAACCAAATAAGCGGCACATTAGTCCTCCATCTCTTGGCGCTTTTGCTAAAGAGAATGGCGGACTTAGCAAGGATCTGCCCGCCCAAATACAATCAAGTATGGCTTTAATTTGCTTGGCATGGAGAATAGAAGCCCGAGAGGTAATCGTAATATCATGATATAGAGATTAGATACCTCCCATTTTCAAAGTCACACCCAGGTGTGGCCCCCTCTGCTTAAAGGCTAAAGAAAGTAGCTCAGAGCATAGAATAAATAGGTAAGGTGAGAGTGGACAGCCCTGTCTGAATCCACATTCTGCATCGATCCAGGGAGACCTTCTGCCATTCAGCAAGATGGAGAATCTAGGGTGAGTGACACACTGCAGAATCCACTTGCTGAATCTATCAGGGAACCCCATCAAGGTGAGCATCTTGCTCAAAGTATGCCAGCTCATCTTATCATAAGCTTGCTCCATATCAACTTTAATCGCCATGAAACCAACCTGGGAGGAAGAATGTTGAATTTGTTGATGAACTCTGGGCAAGGAGAGCATGATGGGAGATGTTCCTCTCGTGACAAAAGCACCTCTTTGTCAAATAAAGAGGTGGGTAAATGCTTCAACCTGCTGACCGTGATCTTGGCCACCACCTTATAGATCGTCGCACGCTAATAAATTTGGAAGGAGTGCTAGCCCCAACAACTTTGGGGATAAGAACAATAAGTGTCTCCTTCCATGAGTCCTCCATATGATCAAGTTCAAAGAACTCCAATGGCAACGACATCCTTCTTCACACAAGGCCGTAAATGCTTGTAAAAGAGGCGTGATCCCATCAAGTCCTGTGAGCTGCTACTCCCATGGAATGTATTGCCTCCCAAATGTCTTGATCAACCGGACTTCATGGAGGATTTGGCCGAATTAAGGAAGCTTCTGTAGATAGGCCACCCATCGAGGGAGACATCCCTCTCAACCCATTTTTGCCTAAAGAAGGAAGTGAAAATATCAGAAATATCAGAAGGGTTCTCAATCATACCTCCCTCCGCCGATTGCAAGCACTGAATCCTGTTGGTCCGGTGTCTGGCAGAGGCCACCGTGTGGAAAAAATGAGTGTTCCCATCTCCATCCTTGAGCCATCTGGCTTTAGCCCTTTGTCTCCACCAAGTACTGAGCCTGGCCAATGTAGAGTTAAGCTCAATAACCTTGGAGCGAAGCTCCCCTTCTTGGGCAGGAGTGAGTCCATCATCAGAGCATTCAAGAGTCTGGAGAGAGGTAATGTCCTTCTCCAAGTCAATCCGGAGAGAGTGGAGGTTCTTCAACATACTCTTACTCCAATGGAAGAGAGATCGTAGGGTACGACAACTCTTTCTATGGAGAATTGCAGCCTTTGAGCCAAAGTCTTCCTTCTGCCAGTTCTTCCAAACCAGCCTCCAACTCATAGGATAAGAGAGCCAAGTATCTTCAAACCTTAACCATCGCTGGGGGGTTTCAGCTATAGGACCAAAGAGAGGAAGTAGGAGAGGAGCATGGTCAGAAGAAATCTGAGGTAGGTGACGAACCTTGGTATCCCCCAGTAATTGAGAGGCCATAGAGTTGAGCAATACGTAACTGGAACGAAGTAATGACCTACAATTCCCATCTTTGTTGTTGGTCCAGGTGAACTTTGGGCCAACAAACTCCAACTCATGCAAGTCTGCCAACGCCATACAGTCCTCCATCTCCTGTGCTGCAAGTGTGTAATGAAAGGGCTTCCCACCCTTCTTGTCACTCTTGGGCCAAGATACAATTAAAGTCACCCCCAATAGCCACAGGGGCTTGAAGATCCACATTTTCCTTGATGGTTTGCCAGAGGTCCCGCCTGCAAAGATAACTCTTGTTGGCATAGACCCATGGTCCACCTCATCGTTGGGCAAGAGCAAGTGCCCAAAACAAGCGTCGAGAAATAACCAAAGGGGAGAAGTCCACAATATCCTTTCTCCAAAGGATGATAGAGAACCCATTAGAGGGTTTGCAAAGAACTGCAGTTGGTCCCGCCATTTTGTCCACTTCATGTCTTGAGATGCACTCATTCGGTTTCAAGTAAGCTATAATCAGGTCGTTACCATAAGGTGGCGTAGGTAGTTGCAGTAGTCTTTTGGGCCCCTACAATTCAGAGCAATGGAAGACATTAATCTTCCATAGGGGAATCATCAGATTAGAAGTGAGGGTGAGGCTTTCTTTCTCTTCTTACTGGCCTCGGTTTTCTTCCTCTGCCTCTCCCACTAGTGTGGACCTTTGGGGCCTTCCCTTTGCTGTTATTACTCTTTCCACCTCTATCCTTGGGTGGTTTAGTTTCCTTCTCTAAGCTTGCAGGTGCTTGGAAGATAGGAGGGATTGAGATATCCACCCCACCTCGGAAGGATCTCAGAGAGTTTTAGGGGTGATGGTGGAGCCCTGTATGGTTGAGGCACTGAGATTACTCCTTCTTGCTTTTCGTGTGCAATGGGGCTTAGTTTCTTTGTCACCAAAACCCATGGACCATGATCAGTAAGGCTACTTTGGGATGGTGGGATGAACCTGTGTTTTTGCTACGGACAGAGCATGTGGTGGGAGATGTCCCTTTCTCAAATCTGTGGCCCTGGGCACTAGAAGGGTTAGATGGCATAGGAGGGTTGAGTATTCTTACCCAAGGGTGGGTTTGAGGTGGACTTATATTAAGTGAGGGTTGTGGCCAACTTTGCCACAAGAGAAGCATAATAGAAATCTTCCATTAAGAACTTTATGGATCCAAAAGCTGGAAGTAGAGACTAACCTATGCAAACTGCATAGACTTTGTCCCCATGAGTTGGTTTGGTGGTCCATCCATAGTGGTTCTCCAAAGAAGGATGCAATCAAGAAGATTGCTAAAGATAAGTCGTGAGGAAGTCAACCTGATAAAAAGTCCATGAAGAGACTTTGGGTTGAAGGATGGGTCCATTTGTCTGCACAATCACATTTCCAGCCACAAACCATGGTCCTTATTAGAACAAAGATCCCTAGCCTCAACAAAGGTCAAACAAGCACACAAACAAAGCCACCATAATTACCTTGAAGGTTCATTGTCATTTTTGGAGGGCATAAAGATGGCCTCTTCCTAGAATTTTCCCCACAAGAGCTTTCTCAAGCTTGGTTTGGTTTGCATTAGAAGCATTGTCATCTATCTAATGGTGACTCCATCCTCCATGAAAGAGGATTATCAATCAAACTTTATAAATTTTTCTCAAGGATTAGATTGGGATATACCTTGCCATTGCATGGCTTTGTAGAAGATTGCTCTTATGGTTGGCCAAGTCCTTCTGCTGTCCTTGGTGCTCAAATAGTGGGTTTGAGGTAAAGTGGTTTCCCTGTGCAAGGCATGTCAATTCAAGAAAAATATTCTCATAGGCATTTCCACAAACACCTTGTGTGCATGAACTGTAGCATTTTGGTCATAACATCGCCTTGTGTGTTATTAGCCTCAACAAGGCCAATGATCTTCATCATCCTCCATATCAAGATCCCATTGGCCAATTTGATCGGATTCCTTGTCAGCCAAGAGTAAAATCGCCACTAGTGAATAGTGTTATTTCTTTGTCCTCCTGCTTTTACTAAATGAATAAATAAATGTAAATAAATAACGCTAGAATTGGCATTTGACCAAATTTACCCACCTTAAATGGACTCCAATGCAATGTTATTCTTAAATAAAATCAGCTGATTATAGCCGACTAAAATTAGAGAATGAAGAATAGGCCATGGAATTTTCAAATTCATTTTTAACCACACCACCACTTGCCAAACCAAGGATGATATCATTCTCCATGTAGGGTTCAAGATTTTCCCCTTCACTTGGATATGTCCAAATCTTGGTTTTGCCTTCAAAGCCATTACCATCAAATATACCTTCCTTGAAGTTAGGTAATGTGAGCATGCTCCCTATCCTTCTTGATCCTTATCCTTTCGAAGCTTTGTCTTTTAGGTGACATAAACCATGGGAAGAGTGGAACAATTTCCCTAGAGAGAAAAGATCATGAAAACCCGAGCTTCTTCACTAAATCACCTATCTTGAAAAAATAAAAATATTCATTAGAACATCCAAGCATTTGTTTGTTATCATAAAAAATTAATCAATTAATGAGGCTAATTGCCTCAAGCATCCCTCTTCCTAAACAATCGAGGCTTCCTTCTTCTTAAAATATTTTTTTCCTCCTTTTCAACCGAATTTCCAAGTTGTTTCTATTCAAACCCTAAGTTCCCTACCATTATTTCATTCCCTTTTGTTTGGATGAAATGGGTTCAGTGAGATTTTCTTTCATCTATATTCTGTGATTGGGCTATTCTTTTATGCAATTGCAATAGGAGGGAGAGGTGGTGTTTAACATGGTATAGCTCAGGTTGCTTTGTATTCATCACTAAGCATTCCTATGATGCATCTATTTGATTTACCAAACAAATGAAAAAAATGTAAAATTAGTAGGGTTGTGATCTTTATGAGGGTTACCTTGCTTTGTTATGCCTTTTTTTCCTTTGTTTGATTACTTGCAATCATGAAGGTGGTTATCTTATTTAGGTAAGATTTCAGATTTTCTAGACTTATCAAACTTAATGTGATTGTTTAGTTTATGTAGCATAAACTCCATGCAATTATCATGTTAAAGGAAGAGGATGAAGGGAGGAGTGATTGGCTTTGCTAGCATTGTGCTTGTTTTCCTCTCTTTTGTGATCACTAAGTTAGTGGGCTTTTGAAATACAATCTGAAATGAGATTTTGTGCAAGTTTAAAGCTCCCATTTTTGTTGTTTAGCTTCATTAAGGTTGCATCTTGCCTAGTGCTTGTTCATATTGTACTCACAAGCAATTGCCAAGTTCCTATATTGCATTAAAACTGAAATAAGTTGACATAGATGTAGGACATGATTTGCTCTCTTGGTTTTAAAATTTTCTTAAAATTGCTTGCTTTGTGTGGCTTAAATTCTACATGGCTATCATTTTTAAAAGAAAGGGAATGAAAGGGGGAGTTATTGGCTTTGCTAGCATTGTTATTGTTCTTTTCTCTCTATTGTCAGCTAATGGACATGTGAATTGCAATCTGAAATGAGATTTCATTTGCATAGAATTTGAAAGTCATTGTCCTTCATTGGTTGAATGAATAATTTGTAAGGTTTAGAATGACTACCAATTATCTTGTTTAATAAAATCTTTCTTAAATTCTATTATCATTGTGAAATTGATATGAAATAGAAAGTGCATAAGCTTTAACTTTGATTCATGGCTCTCATTCTATTATTTGAGTCCTCTTGTTTTCTCTTATGTTTTGAATGAATAGATCACTCTTAAACTTTATGATCTAGTGGTCATCTTGTTTATATGTTGATGCAAAATGGTTCAATGCATTGTTTGGCTTTAGAATTCCATGGTAATATACGAAATTTTCATTTAAGATTAGCCATTCTCTTTTTGTTGATTGAATCAAAATGGAAAAATGATGAATATGATTGCAAGGTTAGTGAATTTTGGAGACATTCACTTTGTCTCGACTTGATTGTGAGCTAAAATTGTTCAAACTTAGCTATTTCATGTTCTACTTGTTCTCACATGTATTCAATCTTTTGATCTTGAGACTTTCTCTATTAACATGATAAGATGGGATTATGGTTTTCATGAAGGAACATTGCTTTTGTTTTGCCTCTTTCATGTTATCAAAGTTGAAAATTTATTTGCATTTTACCATCAAAGTGTTGTTTTGATTTCTGAATATAAGGAAGAAAAACATTTTTGATATTCAATAGGAAAAGATTAGATGGGGCTTGCATTTGTTGAAGGCTTATACATTAATTTGCTGATTATTATGCATTTCAAAAGGGTAAATTTTGGATGAAATGTTGAATGAAATGGTGATAAGTCACAACATAAGGTAAAAGCTTCACTTGTATAATGCTTCTTTTTCCCTAATGCATATGTAAAGGTAAAATTTCAAAGATTACTAAGTACCTATTTACATTATTTTGATGTGGCAGGAAAATCTGCTCTGATATAAGTACATGTTCATATTGTTCCAATGTGGCAAATAAACTGTGATATAAGTATTTGCTCACATTGTTCTAATACGGCAAGGAAATATAATTTATAATATAAGTACCCGTTCACATTGTTCTAATGTGGTGGGAAAACTATGATAAGTACTTGCACACATTATTCCAATGTGGCAAGGAAATATATTTTATGAGTAAATCTAACATTGTTCCAATGTGGTGGAGAAACTTGTGATATAATTTTGTTCACATTGTTCCAATGTGACAAGGAAATATGCTTTAAATTAAGTACTGCGATTGTTCCACGCAAGGAAATGCTATGCTATGCAAACATATGCAAGTCTTTCTTGGTAGGTAAACTATACTAACCTAGTGTCTAACGAACATCATGCATGCCTTTCTTGGCATGGTGGGAAGGCCCAATCTCCTGGCACTCTGGGGATGACGGAGGTTACAAATTTCTAGTAAACTAAACCTATAAGGTTTAACATTTTAGATAAACTTTTGAACTTTATGTATCATAAGATGAATGTGAATTAAGATTCAAATCATGAAATGATCACTTAGAATCATAAATTGTAAGACATCAAATGAATTAGCTAAAGAGACTTAAAAGAATTTCATGACCTGCTCACTAATAAGCATATGATTTGATACCTTAATAGCAAGTAAAGATGAACTTTCAACTATCACTTGAAATGCAAGGAAGATTTTATTAGTTGAATCAAAAGAGCTTAAGGGAGGCTTAAACTAAGCTTGAATCCCCCTTAAGTTTACTAATAAATGCAAAATAAACTTTTAAATACATATGTTCAATTCAATTGTATTATATCATGTATTGAAAATGTGAAAAGAATTTAGTTCAAATTAGTTTTCTTCTTGGGAGGAGAATTGAACACAATTTGAGTTGAAACATAAAGACCTGCAAATAATAGCTCATTTATGAGTTTAAGTAAAGTTTGATAATTTGTCAGTGAATATGAATGAGATGCCCTTCATTAAACATTGATGTAAAAATGAATATTTGATTGGAGGCTTATTTAAACATTCAAATGAATGAGATTTTGCATATGCTTATGGTCAATCTTACATTTAAGTTTAATGTCTTATGATTTATACAAGTATTCAAGGAAAATAAATCCAAGCATGAATCGTGAACCATTCTTTCATGTGAATCTATAGCTTTGAGCTGTTAAGTGTTTAATGGAATGACTTATAACATATATTCAAAATACTACTACATTCCATTCAAATTGAGCATGAAGTTTCAAGTTAAATGAATCTCATGCTTACTTCATAGAGCAATTTTTTTCTTAATGGCTTAGTTCATGTAAACATTAGAAAGAGTGAAGCTCATGTTAGAACAGATTCTCACTTAATTCACGCAAGTATTTAAAAGAGTCAACACATGTTTTATAGAACGGATCTATTCTTGATTTATGACAAACAGTGAAATAATGAAACTTATATCTTATAGAACGGACCTCTACTTGATCTATGATGAACATTTGAAATGGTCAAATTCATATTTGACAGAACAAATCTATGCTTGATGTATGATATTGGGTATCTAACAAACCCGTACTAATTTTTTCATACAGTATCTATATATAACTACTTCAACTTAGTGATTCTTATATCCATACATCATTTTAAGAGAATAGATACTTGTATGTATATTGAAGTATCAATTAGCTTGAAAGCTTAAATAAATATAAGCAAGTCATATGCAAAGTGAAAGATCAGATACCTACAGTTATTCAAAACCAATTATTCACCTGCATGTGTCCAGACATATATGCTACAAATCTAAAGGTAGTGTCTGAGGATCCGCATGGGTTGAACTCATTGGCTAAGCTAACAAAATCTAAAAATATAATAATATTATTATAATATTTTCAACGAGAAGCTAATTTTGTTATAGAATGATAAAAAGATAAATCTATTTGCATCATTATTATGTAACTTCTCAAGTTTAAATCCTCAAGGAAACTCTTAAACCCATTCCTCTATGCTCAAACTAAAGTTGATAAGGTTTGGTGGATGATAGATCTTTAAGCAATGAATTTAGACCCGATTCTTTATGAGAAAAGAGAGTTGATAGGTCTAGTACAATAATCATACATCTATTATTATCAAGGTTTAAGTGATTAATGATTATATGTATTCAAATTCATATCAATTACAAAATAATCATATGTTCAAATAATATATATATATATATATATATATATATATATATATATATATATATATATATATATATATATATATATATATATATATATATATATATATAATGAAATCAATTATTTATATTTAAAGTTAAAAGTCATCCACCTCTTGGCAATTATTTGTCGAGGGTGACAAGTCAAAAAGACTTTTGCTCACAAAGAGTCAATATCAAATCAAATACATAACTATTTTCATACTTAAATAACCTTAAGTCGATAAGGACGTGACCTGGTGGTTTGCCTCAAAATGACACTACTAAATTACGGTCACGACCGCAACTCGTATATTCCTAATGACTTTGCTTTTTGAGCTGTGAATTATATAATGTATCTGATTGGATAAAAAGCTCTCTGTTAGTTAATGTTGACTTATATTTGTCCCTTTAGACAAAATCCACACTAGGTCTACAAGGATACATTGACATATAACCCATGGTTCAGTTTGACTACCTCTCTCGACTAAGTGACCAGACCATGACACGGATGACATAACCATGAGATCTTGATCGGTACATCCCCCCTAAATATAAGCTTTAAATTAAAATAATAAATCTCATAAATCCTAAACTCCACTCACTGTTACTATATGTTCGCTATTTAGCGACTCATTAACTAGCCTTAATTGAAAGTGCTCTCTCAGTATTAGGAGGGGTAATTAACTATTGTTGCTTGCGTCTATAGAAAACTTGGAACCATATCTAAAGTCCTCACAAAATGAGGGTGAAATCTCTAGGTAGTGTCTTATCTACTATTTCATCTACCTTCAAAATTTGATCGACATTTTAATCATTATCTTCATAGAGGTCGGGTGAATTTTAGAGCCCACTACCGGCACTATTAATGTCTTTTAACGCAACAAGAACTTAGGAAAACCTCTTGATAGTCATTGGAGGAGGAAGTGTAAAACTAAATGGGGAGATTTCTACACTTAACTATGAATGCTTAACATCACCACTTTCCTTCAAATTTGTGAAAATATGCTCCAAAAAGGGAAATTATTTTCCATCTTCAAGGTATTCTGACTGTAAAACTATAAAAGACCCCATTCTCTATGAAAGAAGGTCTATTTGTAGGCAAGGTATCCTAAATAACACCTAGGCCTCTTAATTACTAAATTGTCTCGATGAAGATAGTAAAGTTATAAAGCCCATAATTTCAAAAAAGACTTCTAATTGCTAAAAACAACTTATAACTACATAAGTGGCAATATCTGTTAGAAAAACATTTAATTATTCACACAGATCAATGTAAGTTAGGTGGTTTATTAACTAGAATTACCAGAAACTACCAAAATGCATCCAATTTTTGATTTATCTTATTTTAAAACATTTCGTGAAGACTGCACTCTACATCCAGCCCCACTACCAGTTTTGTTCGCCATCGGACAACCATTGCTTCATTCATTAGCCATCCTTAAGCAATGAACCATCATGTGCAAGGAATAGAGTAGTAGTGCAATTACTAATTCAATGTGATGGATTCCATCATGGGTTCGTTTGGAAGACTATGTACCACCTATCTAAATTTTTGACCTTGAGAGCAAGATCATCTTTGATGATGGGAATATTGTAGTGAACTTACTGAATTCATCAAAAGGTCAAAAATAAAAGATAAGAAGAATGTTGAAATGGATGACAGATTTTCAATCCAAATAAAGAAGCAAAACAATTAATGACAACAAGGATTGGCTTAGCAAATGAAGTAATAGTTTCCTTGTTAAGATGAAGTTCTTTGTTTTAGGGTTGTGCAATTAAAAGTGTTTCTTTGTAGTACAATTGTTGATTCTTTTATTCTATCCAACGTTACTTAGATTGAACCTTATATTCTACATTGGAAAATTTATAAATAAAGTTGAACGGGGTTGAATAGGGGAGTCAAAAACTCTTTTCCTATTTACATTTTTTATTCTTCTTTTCTCCTCCTGGAGACTTTAATTTCCTTTCTGGAGTGTTTGTAGCAAAATTTCCCATTTGATCATTGTACTTAGAAATTTTAGATTTGTTGGATAAATTATATTTTCTTTGGATGTTTAGTTCTTTCATATACTATCATCAATTTTTAACTATTAACTTTCATTTCTTTTGCATTATCCTTTTGCTCATTTATTTCCTTTAATGCATCTTGTTATGCTTCAACTTTTCTTATTTTGGTTTATGGGAAATACTTTGCCCAACTCGACCTAAATTGAAAAATTCTTTTAACTTTACATCTTTTGAGGTTTTTCTTTTCCGCATGCATGACCCTATGTTACTTCTAAGAGCCATCAACACCACTTGCACTTATCTCCTAGCTCGATATTTATGGGAATGAACAACTTGAAAGAGAAAACATAATTAAACAATGCATCACTATCGAGGAACTGATAGTGCCAAGAAAAGTATAATATAATCTCTATCAAATTGTAATGACAATTTATCTCCATTTTCATTACTTTATGATTTATGACAACAAATTCATTTTGTGGAAACATTGCCTGCTTGCAGTCTGGTCTTCTATTATAGCTACCATTGCTACCAAATACTAATAAGAAAAAAACAAAACTTGGGATCCCATTTTCTACTTTTCATAATTTTATCATTCAGTTAAAAAATTTTATGAGATTTTGACCTCATTCTTTATACACAGATGTAAATGCAAATTGGTGTATAAACATGAAAGCACACATAAACTTAAGTAGATTTGAGTTACCTGAATAAAACTTTTAATGAAATAACCACAAAATTTAATGACTTAACTATATGGAAAAAAAATTTAAAACTTCATTTCATTTTTGTCTCCAAAAGATGTAAAGTTGCATGTTGTGTTCTGTGTCCTCCAATCAGTGGCACAATATTCTTTTCCTACAATGTACTCTTAAATCATCTATTGCACATTTTTGATTATTTATGAAATATTTTCAGTTGGTTTAAATTCTTAATCCTGGAACAGAGTGAATATTGATAACTTGTACCAGTACTTAGTTTGGTTACCATGCAAAATATTACTCCCAATTTTGCTACTTTGAAGAACTACTCTCCTCTACATTACATTCTAATTTATTAAGAGTCTGAGATCAAATATGTGGTCTCTAAAAATTTAGGTTCAGTCTCTTATTGAGAGTTTATGTAATGATTCTTGATTAAATTTTCATAAGGGAGATTAGATTGAAGATAAAACGTTGACTTACCCTCATTTTCCAATGACCTTAGGTATGCTTCCAAGTTCACCATAGGTGCAAGCACCTATGATTAATCACCATCCATAGTTATTACCCCTCACATATAGAAGGGCCCTCTCGATTAAGGTTGGATGTTTGTATTGATCTTAGTGAATTAGTGTTTAGTGATATTTGTGTGAATGACTATCTAGGACAAAGGGAAGTAGTCCCGATCAAGATCCCATGATTTTGTCATCCCATGTCCACTATTATTCTATGCTATCAACATCATCCGCTATTACTCATAATGTCCAGGGAACTTAATTAGCAGCCATGGGTGCCTCATCCTAGGAATCCCAAGTAGATTAGAGTTATTGTGCAGGTGTTTATTGGAGTATTTAATCTAAACTTAGTTTTGTAAGTTTGGTCGATCATTTAGTTTTATGACTTCCTCTTCTTGACAAAATGATTTGAGAATTTTATGAGATAAGTAGGATTTACATCCATTATATAACCAATGTTAACTAAAATTTTTCTTGCAAACATAAACTAAGCTTACATCTATTGGAATGCCTGATTGAGTTAGACTTACATCCCTTAGAATGCTGGAAGTTTGCTTTGTAAATATATATATTGGGGTTACATCCATTGAAATTTCATGACTTCAAGAATATGATCCATTTTGACAATGAATGGGCTTACATCCTTGAAAGCCAATATAAATGTAGAGTTTGTTTTACTAATATAAATTGGACATTCATCGTGATTATTAAATGTAGAGTCCATTTTGTGCATTGATTGTGCTTACATCCTTTGGAATGCCAATTATTAAATATGAAATCTATTTTATGGATAGATTTTGATGATGTAATGAAGTGTCATCTCTTCTTTACCACTTTCGTGATTTGTGCCTCCGGGAGCCATTACCTTATTTGTTGAGTTCAAGAGGATGTTTGCTATGCAATTTGCAAGTGCTCAAAATCCATTATATATTTCCCAAGCCCTTCCATAAATGAGGTAAGAACTTGACGAGTCTTAAGGAAGTTTAACACACATTTCTAATAAAAGATGTTGGAAATTAAAGATTTGGAATCCACAATTTCCCAAGCTGCACTTGCACTTGCTTAATGACTGAAAGAAGGACCCTTTAGATATGTTCTCAGATTCTAACAACCAAAGACACTCGCCAAATAATGGAGCTGGCAAAAAACTATGTAAATACAAAAGAATACAATGAAGTCATTCAACCAACACCATCGGTCCGAGTAAAAGACTCAGCAAAGATATCTCTTTGAGAGCAACAACCTAGTGGTGGGTATCGAGCTAGAAGAGAAGATAAAAGAAAGCGATCTAAGGCACCACCAGCTAGGGGGTTTAGGAATCTTACAACTTGTTACCAAGGAGCTGAATACTCATAACCCACATTAACAACTCCTCTCAGAGTATTAATGGAGTTAGTAGAGGCCAATTTAAATAAGGAATATTTTAAGAGACCACCACCAATGAAACTCGATATAGTTTGTGATCGATCAAGGCACTATGCTTACCACCATGAGCACGGTCATGAGACTAAAGAGTGTAGACACCTAAAAAGTCTAGTTAACAAATTGATTGCCAATTATCAAGTTAAAAGTATTTTGATCAACATAAGAAGCTCGGTCAACATAATCATTAAGTTGGTATTCAACAAGCTAAGATTAATTAACTCTAAATTCACCCCACTAGGGATTGCTATACGATTTCTTAGAAGAGTGAAGAGAATTTAAAGGGATGATTACCCTCCCTGTGACTTAAGGAGAAGGGAGTAAACAATTCATGGCTATGACTAACTTTATCATGTAGAGGCTTTGGCCACCTACAATACCATCTTTGGTTGATCTTTTCCTAACACTTTTGAAGTAGTGTTATCAACTTTCCACATAACCATCAAATTTTGAACTAGATGTGAGGAAATCATAGTTAAACAAAATCTCAATCAATCTCGAGCCTACTACTAAAAGGCAGTTGGAAGATATAGTAAGAAAGATGAAGTATTATAACTAGAGACCGCAAGAACTAAAATTGAAGTTCTCAAGGAGATAGAAGAGATTCCCACAAAGAAGGATTGAGCAGTTCTAAAGATCAACTCAAACTACAAGACCAAGACCTTGCTAAGTTCAAAGAACTTAACTTTAAAATAAAAAGACTAACAATCTATATGGTTGATTATAATGTAAGACCACTTTGTGAGGTCAACAATTAAACTTAAAAAAGAAGATCAACTATATATGAGGTTGGAGACAATAGTATAAAATTGACACACCATGAGTATCAACTAAAATGCAAAATGAATTCACCATTAAGCACCTAAGTGTTTTAACTGCTAAGTCAAAATAAAGAATTTATCTAACTGATAGTAATTATAATACTACCTAGAGAAATTTAATCAATGTGTCTCAAGTCCCAATAGAATGCTAATAAGGAGTATAACACTAATGACATGAGTAAGTTCTTAATTCTAGCAGGAAGTAGCCTTCATTATTGCTCAAGAGAAAGGAGAGAGCATTTCAAAGTTGTACTTAACATAAAAAAAATATTTTTCATTCATGAAGTAAAATATCATAAAAAAGAACAAGTAAAAAGTACATATACACTTTACACTCGCCAAAAAAAGTGAAAGAAGTCAGCTTGCGCTACTCTCAACATCATCATTAGAATCTGAAAGGGTGGGTACATTAGAAAAATCCAAGAACTTAGCATCCACCTGACCATGCTTCACTAATTTAGTAATAACAAAGTCGCTTATGAATTTTGCTTAAGAAAATCATGGTACTCATTAGAATCTAAAATCCAATGAACTTAGCTTCTTTCTCCTAAAACTCCTCGACATGATGAGAGAGCTCTTCATGCAACTCTAGAGTTGGCCGTGCAAGTAAGCTCCAAAGTTGCTTTAACCTTCTTCCTCCTCCCTGCTAAGCCACCTCAGCCTAAAGGTCTTTGTGCTTAGCTTCTAGAGATAAAAGATTTTTCTTCATAGTTGACAGATAGGACTTTATATAGTAAGCCTCCTTTCTCTTAGCAAGAAATTTGTGGCAGATTTTCCAGGTCGCCTGCAATGCCATTACCTGAGCAGTCTTGATGGAATAGAGATGTTGCCCATTAAGAACTTCCTCCAAAAGCTCATCAAACTCCTTTGAGTATATATGCTCAGATGCTTTTATTGGTTAGCATTAATTTTAGAGTATAGTTTTCCTCATACTGTCCTCCTCCTCTCCCTTAAGCTTGCTCCTTTGTCGACGACCCAAGGAGCAAAGCTCAGATCTCTTCCTAGACTTTAAGGAGTTGTACTTAGCCCAACCTCATTGTTAGAGCTATACTCTTCTTCTTCCTCCTGAAACTCACCATCATCGCCAAGCTCAAGCTCCCCAACTTCATGCTCACCTCCTGAGGAACTTAACCATGTCATCATCAAGCTCGCAGTGATAAGGTCTCCTCTACTATAGAAAACATGCAAAAAATAATTGATGAGATTGACTCATAAAGATAACTATCAAATTGTGAGTAAAGAAAGAAATACTCACTACAAAGTAACATTTCTTAAGTGGAGATAGAAAAAGATGTTCAAGGTTCGGCACTACAGCTATCCACCACCCCATTTTCTTCAACATCAATCTCACTAAGCTTGGTCTCCTTACTCACTAAGTAGAGGAGAGGGAGAGTTAATATCAGACATAGGAGCTCCTAACAAAAAAGTTTTTTGAGTGCTAGCACCGCACCTTGTTCACCAGAATGTGAACCTTCAGCAAAGTCGCTGAGAAAAGTCCCGTCCTGATGGCCTTTTACCATGAATACTCAAAAAGGCTCATGCTCCATGGAATTTCTTCTACATGAGCAGGATGAAAGTCATAATACTCACCAATAAGTTAGGAAGGAGCTGAGTCAACACTAATATATAAAAATTGAGAACATTAACCCACTTGCAAGGTAGTGGTGGCCAAAAACCCATTTCTAAAGTGATGGTATGGGATGCACAACTTATTGACTTGAGTTGTGTTGAACTGTTTATGCTTATCGGCTACCCACTTAATGAAGTTTGTTTAGTAATAGCCATAAAAGGAGAGGTTGCCAGCTTGTTCTAGATCAAGCACCTCCTTAGCCTATGCTTGAAGAAACGATGAAATTACCTTCTTCAAGAGCACAATTATAAGGAATATCACTTAAAGTAAGAATGTAAGAAAGCTCTACTGAATGAGAAGGAGACCCACTAGCTTAAAAATGAAAAGTAATAAAGTCTCAACCGCCCCAGTAAGAATGAATTTATAGATGCAAAAAAGAAAGGCCTAATAACACGGATGTCACATCAGGCATTCGATGAAGAGAATGATTACTTGATCCTGAGAATGACACATGCAAAATGTTTACTTGCATCATAGTGAAAATTCATCAAAATAAAAAGTGAGTAGAGAAAAGTAATATTTTATTATATAAACATAAACACAACATACTTATAACCCAATACATCATTTTTTGAGAAATCCTATAATGGGGTATGAGTGCCAATCATTAGCAAGTCTACTTTTCTTACACATATAATCATACAATAAGTTTGCACTAGAAAGGAGGAGGGAGGCCCCTTGCAACTTGATCGAGCTATAAAGCAGGGTTAGCTTAGCCCGTCGTGAAATTTTTTTGAGAGTCTACTTAAGGGTGGAGCTAAGAACTTTATTTAGCAGAGGTACAAATCAACAATCTTTTTTTTTAAAAAAAATTCTAGTAGCTTTTAACTAACCTTAGATCCTAGGTGGTTTTAAAATAACTTTTATTAAAGATTTGATATAAAAAGATAAAATTTAAGTTCATAAAAAACTTATACTTAAGAATGACACCTATAATTTTTCCTTCAAGCCTTCATCATAGAGTCTCTAATAAGATTGTGCAAGTGATTCTTTATAATCTTTATAATAAAAAAAATGTATGTTTAATTTTATTGTGACAATTACGATATTAAAGCATAAATATCATTTTTTTTCTAGTCTTCACTTTTTTTGTGTGCTCTTCAATCACTTTCAACTTCAAAAAATCAACAATTGATCTTATGTCAATGATAAAATTATCAAGTTGACTGTCCAATATAATGCAATTTATATTTGGTAAAATTACAATCTAACCAATATTTAAATTCATCAAATTATTCTAGATTAAATTTATATAATTTATTTGTAATGGTAGTAATAGTTTTATTATTATTATTATTATTATTTGAAAGTTTCTTACAATGGAATTAGCTCAACTATTTGTTTGTAGCTGGGAATTGGAAAAATGTAATTACTGACTTAAACACCATGCTCGACACTACAAAATTAACTAAAACAAATGATTAAAAAATATATATTTTCTGCCGACAACACTTAGAATTCATAAGTTACATGAAGACATCTAATAGAAAAATAAGTTAATTATTAATTTATCAAAATTATTATTTTTTACTTAAGTAACGGGACGCATTCTCCAATTCTTAAACAAATTTAAGAAATCGTTAATAAAAGCTTATTGGTTTGCTATAATTTAGTAATTTACTTTGCTGCACTTTTTTAATTAGGTGTTTATGCTTATAATTCTTCACTGATCTGGTATCATGGTAGAACTAATTGCAAACTTTAAGGATAAAACATTTCTTTTTTATGATCTTTCTTAAATAATAATTTTTTAAGTATAAATAGAGCATAAAATCGATTATATACTTAAAAATTTCATGTAGAAATGGTTTAAAATAAATTTAAAATGGCGCAATTTAAATTGATATCATAAAAAAAAAGTATTACTCTTTTAATTGAATTCCTCGAGTAATGCTCTGATATTAAAAAAGTTTTATTAGTACTTTTGTCACTTATTTACATTATTTAATGAGAATTGGAGGAGCAAGATTATGACGATGTGAATTGTGAGAATGGTGTGTGGGACGAGGGGCTATAGCATACTTCGACAAATGAATGGCTAGATGAGCCTCACAAGCGAGCAATAGTCATTGGAAATTATGCTGGTTGGATTGCCGAGTGCCTACTATTTCCTAGCCATTAACTCCACCTCCACAGACAACCTTCTTAAAAGGCTACGACATTCAAGAGGAGAGGTGAATTGGATATTTTAAAATATTTTCAAATGAAAACTTAGTTTTTAAACTTTGTAACAAAGTTAATTGTAAATTATGATATTAAAATAGAGCACACTAATAAATAAATAAATAAATTAGAAATGTAAGAAGACAAGAGGCATAGAGATTTTCATCTGGTTCACCAAACCTAAAAGCTTAGTCCACACCTAGTCATCCTGATTAGAATTAAAATAAAATGAGATTACAACTAATCTCCGTACTTTTCTACTTTGGGCAAGTACAACTCCAAATATACTTTTCTACACCGAAAGGATAACTCCAACACCGCACTTTCCTACAACCGCAAGTACAATCCCAAGTAAAAGAGAACAAAAGAAGAAAATATACAATATAAATATCTAACTCTCAATTTAAAATAATTTTTACTCAAGTCCCAACTAAAATAATATTGAGATAAATAACAAAGAGAGTTCAAAGTGAATATATTTCTTGTTGAATTATCTTTCTATGAAGCACATAGAGTAAATAAATCTTTGAAAAATATTTGACTTCAAAAGGGAAAGATTTGAAAAATAAATGAACTTGAAAAACTATATGATATGGAATCACTTGGATTATTTAGACTTTAAAGTATTTACATGAATATGTATTCCAAAAGACTTGTGCAATGAATACTTTCGAATAAAAAAGCTAATGTGAATTCCTTAGTTGAGAAATGACTTTGAAACAATAAAGCAAGAAATCCATTTCAAAATCAATGTACTCTTATAAAACTCTTTTATGATATGAAAGCTATAACACTTGCAAGACAAAAATGATTTCAATCCAATAAAAATAAATTGTTTTTCAAATCACTTGAGATGAGAATGAAAAATCTTAAGAAGAAAAACTTTAACAATAATTCATAAAGTTCTTTTCATCCAAATCCAACAATTGAAAACTAAAAATCAAAAGCATATAATGGATTGAAAACTCTTACTCGGATCTTTATATATGTAAGCAATGAGGGCAAGACTTGAGTTGATCTTTCCAAATCTTTAAGAAGCAACAAAGTGAGTTTCAACCAAGCAAGAATTTAATGGGAATTGTTAACTTGTTAGCACTTTGAATCTACCAAACAATTTGCAAGGTTTTGGCCAAAGGATTCTAATGAGAAAGAAAAGAGATTTGGTGCTTAATCTTCAAGAGACATTTAAAAAAAATTGCAAGGGTTTGGTCTAGAGAGAGGAAGCAAGAACTAAAAGCCAAGGGAAAACCTCTTTAAATAGAATAGAGGGTCAGCTAAATTGTATTGGGAAATTATTTGATTTCTATTTAAATATCTCAATCATATAATCCAAAATTTTCAATTTGAAAATTTCAACCAAGTATGATTGGAATGAGAGAGAGAGATATGAGGAAGAATATTAATCAATCCAATCAAATAAAAGTAAGGGAATAAATCAATAATTTTCGGCCAAATAAGGATAAAGAGAGGGAAAATTAATTTGGTAAAAATTTGAACTTGAATAATAAGCACATGATTTAATTTTAAATCTAATTGAATTCAAACTTTAATGATGTCAGCCATGCAAGGGTGGAGGGAATTATTTTGAATCCACTTAACATAAACAAGTTATCCTTAATTAATTAAGGAATCAATTTCAAGTGATTCAAAATAATTTGAATTTAAAATATAGTAAGGATCAATTAGCATGGGATGGCCAAAGCATTTACAAAAGAGTTCATCCATATGAGATTTAAATAGATTTGAAACATTAAGCCAAGTCAAGAAATAAAAATAATAAAATAATAAAATAAAATAAACATGGATTCCAGCCACAATGTTTTCAAGTATAGATTCAATTTCCATTTAATACAATTGATCATGAATAAATTATAGAAAATCAAATTAGAATATATTTTAATTATTTTAAACAAAAAGGTTACTCCAAATAAAATACTAGAAGGCCATATATTTTCATAAATAATTAAATTAAAAATAGAAATTGTATAAATACATGGATCATTTGAATTTTAATTTAAATTAACTTAAAATAAATCAAATAAACTTAAATTAACTTAATTAAATCATGATAGGGTCAGCCACAATAATTCATAAAAGGATAAAATCAATTTGGCAACTTATGGCAAGAACAATTTATTTTAAATTCAAAACTCATTTGAATTTCAAAATTCAAATAAAATAAAATTTGAAATTTAAAAAAAAAATAATTATGACAATAAATTCCATAACTCCAATAACATTTATCATGCCAAAATCATAAAAAATTAGACCAAAAAAAATTGGGATGACAATTATATTATGAGAGAGAAAAATAAAAGAATAGGAGAGAGAAAAATAATGTAAATAATTTATGAATAATTTCACTCTAATGCATAAATAAATTGATAGTTAATAAGATCAAATATGGAAATAACTAAAATAAAGTATGAACTAAATCTAACACACTTTAAAACACAATGGATAAGACTTAATTACATGAGAGTACTTAAATTATCCAAAAAGAATAATTTAAAGAATAATTGAAAATATCATGCAAATAAAATATGAAAATTTATGCAAAAATTCAAAAAATTATATGGAATTATTAAAAGATTATATTTATATTATTAAGCTCTTAATTGTCTTATTATTGCATAACATAAGAAGATTCTCATACTTCCCCAATATAGCTCGTATGACTTTCCTCATCTAATTATGGAAGTTGAGTATCGTGAATTTCCTGAAATACTTAAAATAAACAACTAGTAGCTTCAAGAATATATATTTATTATTAATAAAATTCTAAATTAAGAATGATGATCATAATGATTACTGTGGATAATTTATCTTACAAAGAAATTATTAGTTTGTATTAGACAAAGTTTGTTAACATCAAATCAAATTATAAGATACACAATATATATACTCAAAGAAATATGTGGGGGTTAGCCATTCATTATTTTCAAAGAAATTAAATTACTTTTATTCAAATATTTCCAAAATCTCATCCCTTCACCATGGATTTTATTAAACAATGATTTAAAACTATTCAAAGTAAAACCTAATTTTGGATTGCTACACCATTAAGATTATTCAAAGCGAGCTTTGCAAGAAAAGAAGAAAAAATTTTAGTTTTTAATTTCTCTGTGGTCTTTCATGCAATATATTCTTTGATTCATCAAATTTTTTTTCAAGAAATTGGCTCATGCAAGAGAGAGAGAATTCTCATAAAGAATTGAGGTGATCTTTCTCTATTTTTTTTCATTTAGTAAGATTATTTCTTCTCAAATTTGAATTTTTTTTTGACTTAATTTTTGTGAAATCTAAGTCAACTTATGACTTAATTTTGGTGAAATCTAAACAAATTTGTCTCAAATTTAAATTAATATTTTTATAATTTTTGTTTTTATCTCTTATTAATTATATTTATTCTTGCACACATCATTGAAGTTAAAATTCCCTTTATCATAATATTTGTGTATAGTTGTGATCATTTTGTTTAGATTCAAAATTATTTGGAATTAATTTTAAAAGAAAGCATTCAAATATCATTATTATTGGTTGAAGTTTAAATTGCATAACATTAATATTTTAATGTGAGCTTGAATTGCAACTTTAACATTCCTATTTGATAAAAAATAAAATCATTATTTTGTGAAGTTATATTTTTTAGATTGATTAAATCATATATTTTTTTATGTAGTTACATTATATAGATAATTCTATAACATGGTTTTGATTATCACTTATTAAGCACAAACATCACACAATTACATCATTTAAAAGTCTTTCATAATCTTCTCATAATCTCTTTTCTCCTTAGATCATTTATATAGCAAGATCAACTAAGAGTATGTTTGAGATAGTTATAGTGATATGAAAATGCAGTGGTAGAGCTGCCATAAAACTATTACCTAAGATGCAACCACTATAATTTATCAAATCAAGATGAAAAATACAACTTTCTCATCATAAACTCTTCAAAATACAATTAAAATATAGTTTTCCAAATGAGGCAGAAAATTACCCTAAATGCAACTTAAATCTTTTATCAAAGGTGGTTAATTAGATATTTTAGAAATCAATTCACTCTATTGATTCTATAAGATTTAATCTCTCTTATTTATGCTCCTTAGGCTCAATACAAATCTCTCATGTGATCATATTATCTTATATATATAATATTAAATTTAATAATTAAATGAATATTTTTATTTAAAATTATGAATTTATATTATTTAATAATCGTCTAATTACAATATCAAAAAATTAAACTTTTATGCCTCCAAAACATAACATAATGGCTCCAAGGGAATTTTGGTCACACAACCCAAATATTTATAAATAAGAGGCCAAAGAGAATTCCAAACACAACATCTTCCATTGATATCCATCTCTTCAGGGACTGAAACCCTCTTTTCATCTGGAAGGCGGAAAGGCGTTCCAAGATCTATTCTGCCAACGATCTTTCTCTCTCATCGAGCATGATTCCTCTAGAGTGCACAAGGTGTTGAAAGTTGTCAAGGGGAAGGTTCTTATGAAGAAAAAGTATTAAGGCTCGATTAATAGAAAAAGTGAGAAAGGTTCACTAAAAAATCTCTCAATGGGTAATGCTTAAGACCGTCCTAAGCAATTCTTGCACAGTGAACATCAGGGTGTGACACCTGAACCGCATGTTCGGGAATCCACTACCGAAAAGTCCCGATAAAAAGAAAAATAAATATGGAGGCCAAAGCCTCGAGAAGAAGTAGCGACACAAAAGCTTCTTCATTTGGAAGCAAGCTAACCCAAAGATAGGAGAAAGAGAAATGCTGAATTGTGTGCTCAACAGCCATTGCTCAAGCAAAAATTATACAACCAGCTATGGAACTAGAAGCGAGTGTTCCAACCCATAATAGATTTCAAAACTTAAGATGAGTAAAGAAGAATAGCTCTATTAGTAAAATTAAGCAATCTTTTTGAGCTCAATAACGTCAAGCTCTGGCTCCCCTAGTTAGAAAACCTGAAACTGTATCTACAAGAGTGCATCGGGTTTTAAAAGTTATAAAAAAAAGGGGATTGATGAAAAGGAACTATCAGGCACCGCCAAGGAGATCATCTCTCACCGTAATAGCAAGGCACCAATCCAATCAAGTCCCGCTCAATGAGCATCGAGGCGTGACACTTGGACCACAGGTCCAAGAATCCATCGTCAAAAAGTCACGACAAAAGGTAAGTAAATTTGGGGCCAAAGCCTCGAAGTGAAACTGCCTTAAAGAAAGACAACGTCATGATATCTAGACCATACTCCCATAGATCCATGACAAATAAAACTAGTCAAGGATGGGTACCTAAGAAAAAGAATTCCTATGATGAAGTTGATGACAATTGATACCCTAGAGAATCCTTTGGGAGATCCTGTCATCAATCAATTTCACCCTCTCAAAGGAGTGAATTTAGATTACAGTCTCTTAAGAGGAGGTGTCATGCTTATGAGCTAGAGATCCACCAAAGATGCAGGTCTGAAATATACTTTCAAGAAGAAGAAAGAAATGAAGATATTGTAAGCAAAGGTTGTCTATATGATGGAACGTACAAATGAGCCTTCTGCTCAACAATACTGATGGTGTAAGTCCTGAAGATTATCGCCTAATATCAGTTATTAAGAATTATTGCAGAGGAAAATAGTATAACACTTTTTGAGTTCATTGAAAGATGAGAGAAAAGAATAAAGAGATGAAGAGAACCCCACCCATTGTTTATAAATGATGTTGCATTGGTTCAAGCACATACTTTCTTTAAGACTCATCTACTAACTAGGTAGCCAATCAGTTTATAGACTTTATGTCTTAACTCCGTTACCAAGCCGGATGAAGAGGAAGATGATGTCATGCTAAGTGGAAACATGTTGTATCATTCATGTGATGATGTTCCTTATTCAAAGTATTCAAAATGATAATTGAGTTGAGCATTCTCTTTAAACCCAATGAAATTTTTTCCATGAAAGAAGCAAGAGTCAAGGGAAATAATATCTAAATTTGGTATGATGGCCTAGCAGAATAATAATTGTTCAAATGAAGATTTATGTTCTCTTGATGGAGAGAAGTCAAATTCTTCAATAAAATCCTATATGATGCCCATGAAATTAGAGAGTGGTTCTAATCATCTAGCCAATTCTTTGAGATGAAGAATAATTTCAGAGAAGACTATTCCATTAGAAGAATTTGAACTGGATAAAGTGGTCTAAGTTCAACTAAAAGTAACAAAATATTTTCACTACTAACGAAGAATGTGACATCAAGCAAAGGTAGGTCAAAAAAAAAATTGAGATTCATGAGGATATCATTTCTAAAGATCTAAAAGAGAAGTCAAATTCAAGCAACATAATTGTCTACAACATCTTATTACATGTGAGAATGATTCTTACACAATTGAGTGTATACGAGACCCTCTTGATGTTGAGAAATCTTCGAGAAACTTTGATACAAGCTCTCAATAGTTTGAAGAGATAAAATGCTTATTTTGTTTAATGGTGTATGACTAAGGTTTTGTAAGTACAAAATATTCTAGTCATCGCCTTCACTAAAGAAGATCCCGTGCTTGGGATGTCAAAACATAGTTGCCCTTTGCATGTTACTATAAGAGTGATAGCATCATAATGAACTAAATTTTGATTGATCCATGCTCTTCAATAAACTTATGAGCTTGCATGTATCAATGTGGTCTCTCAATATTTAGCATCTTGGGAGAGATAAGCTATCCATGACTTCAATAAAATGGGAAAACCTTAAGGACTTTCATCATATTGCTTAGATTTGGAGAGCTCATGAAGATCAAATTCCACATTATATATGATGACACATCAACCATGGTCTCCACAAGGTCATCATTGGCCCTAAAGAAGAGAACATTAAATGTTATCTGTCAAAGTGTAGAAAATTTTAAAAGTCACCAAAGAGAGAGAGACTTACGAAAAGAGTGCATGAAGTATAGCTTAAAACATGAGCTAATAAAGCTCTATTATGGTGTTATCATTTATTTTTGATAAATCAAGATTAACCAAAGCAAGATTTGCAGGGTGAACATCGAGGTGTGACACTTAGATTTTAAATTTAAGGTTCCACTGTTGAAAGGTCCTAGTAGAAATTTTTTCTAGGTGAACATCGAAGTGTGATAGCAAACATAAAGTTGAAATCTCTGTGGTTAAAAAACATGTATTATGTATTATGTATAAAACATGGTTAAAAAGTTGGTTATTTAAGGCAATTGCTTTTCTTAAATTAATTTTTTCACTAAAAGTTAAAATTTAAGATATAACTATAGTGACTCAAAAACATCAACCATAAAACATGTTTGAAAAGTTGGTTCTTTAAGGCAATTACTTTTCTTCAAGTTTAAAATTAAGTTTAAATCTCCAACTACATTTTATTAGAAAATCTAGAATTAAATTATTCATTTATGTGCAATGAAAATTTTAGTGTTATTTTATTTTGTATAAAATATTATCAAGATTTTATTTTATTTAAAATGAGAATTTTGGTGATCTCCACATATGATCCACGAGTCGGATTGGGTTTATGATGCAATTTTGACAAGCTTTGGATGTGATATCACATAAATCAAAGTTTAAATACACTGGATGTCATCAAAATTACTTGAAATAATCTTCGATCGATGAATGGACTGCACCGTTGCATCCAGAACATCAAAATAACTTAAAATTGATATATGTTGTCTATATTATGACACAACTACGTAAAATTAAAATTAAAATTTATTTTACCTCTCTAATTGAATTAATAAATCATCTAATATATTATATCACTTATAATTAAGCACACAATCATCCAGCTATGTAAAGTTAATTAGATTCTTTTGAATACTTTAGTTGCACATTTTTATTAAGATCATAAGATTTCTTTTCACTTATGTAGCTAGATGTCCTTCATCTATAAAGACAACTATTGCAATTAGTTTCTATTTTAACATTCTAAATCTTGCATCTTTTATAGTTTAAGCCCATCTCTTACATGTCGTAAAGCCATCCCATCCCACTTGATAAAAAAGAGAAAAATCCTAAATGCAATCTCTCGCAGAGCCACTAGTGGGAACCTTCTTAGTTCCACTTCCCTTACTTCTCCCACAAGGAGATCGAAGCTCCAAGCCTCTTCCACACTATGTTATAGCTCGATGTGTTCTCCCTGCAAGCCATACCCATACTCGAAATCCATCACGTGCTCCCGACTGACCAACCCAGTTCTTCAACCTTTCTTTCTCCCTCTCTACACATTTCCAACCTCATTACATCACTCACTGGCAATCTGAAGATCTACAGACTGCAATCAAACTCCCCTCCCAGTCTAGCACTACTCCTCCTAGCTGTAAGAGCCATAACCCAACCATTCCCTACAAGTCACTAGTTCTCCCAGGATTTATCCTTGTTGTATGTAGTAAGTTGTAGTTCAACTTCCTCCATCTCTTATACCCATGAAACCTACATTTTGCCGGCTGATCTCCACTACCCTTCTACTGTGCCATACCAAGCTACTCTTGGGCAACAAAAAGTTGACATGCTACCCATCTCCTCTCCATGATCTCACACTTGCACTTCCTTGCCAACAACCAAAGACCACTAGCACTCCCCCACTGGTTTCTTTAGCAGCTACTGCTACCTTAACTCTAGAAATAGTTGCTTTAATCATATCTATGACATTGTTGGCAAGATGACTTGCAGGTCATGTTGTCACCAATGACATGCACAACATTTGGCCTCACCATCCACCTTGCAGCTAACCTACCTCCACTCAAGATTGCTTTGCAACACACTATGGAACTCGCCTCATGTCATTGTGCTCCAAAGCCTTGATCATTTCTTTCTTTCAATTGAGAGGGAGATATCTACAACACAACCCTTGAATCCATTTTTTTTAAGAGGTCAGAGATGTTAGAATGCATGACTAGCATTGAATGAATTTATTTTAGATAATCAAGTACGTATCAAGCAACATATGCTTATTTCAAGCATCATAATATTGTAGTATTCATAACACATAATGAATCTATTCATACATTCTATGTTCTCTCAAATAGGACAAACTATCCAACATGACAAGAGATTATACAAATTTAATACCACCGCCTGATCAGTTATCTCTTGATTTTGGAGAAAGTAGTAGTTTAGGAAGTAGTAGTTTTAGATTACCTAGAAGACAACTCTCATTTAATGAACATAAGAATGATCTTATTATCCAACCAAGAAGATCTATTGATTCAAGGAAAATACAATATTCTAATAATCAATTAATTCTTAATGGATATTACATTTCACCCAAAAAATCAAATATATTTTATTAGATACTCAATCACATAGCTCTCATATAGATGCTTCTTTAATTCTATCAAAATTACAAATTCAATGAAGTGAACCATATATATAGAAAGATTATCATGGTACTAAACTTATTGTCATAATAAAGCTAATATTCTATTTGGCTTTTGGGGTATACATAATCAAAGATTAGATTTTCAACATATCTTTTTAACTGATGACACAGAAAAAGGATGAATTCTAGCATGAATGGATTTCCTACAACAACATATTATTACCTTTACTGATTCTACTGTATGAATTAATTCTTTTATTATCCAACAACATCATAGTTAACTTTCATTATTATATCCAAATTGAATTATACATCCCTACTTATGAGTCTATTCCTATTTATGCCTTATGCAATATCGGTAGTGATATCATCATTTGTAAGCACTGTATCCTTCCTCCACATATTCTACTTGACATAGATAATTTACTCTTAGATACCTTTAATGGCATCCGTATAATTAATTATTATTGGTCCAATCAATACATACTCCTCTCTGAAACCCTTATTAAAATACCACATCTTTGGTGTATGGATGATCCCAATCCCATTTCATAACATAACAATATGTTGTTGTAGGAAATCCATTCCAACTAATTCATCCTTTTTGTGTCATCAGTTAAAAAGGTATGTTGAAAAATCTAATATTTGATTTTATGTATCCCAAAAGCCAAATAGAATATTAGTTTTATTATGACAATAATGTTTAGTACCATGATAATCTTTATATATATATGGTTCACTTCATTGAATTTATAAATTTGATGGAATTAAGGAAGCATCTATATGAGAGTTATGTGATCTAGCATCTTAAAATAGATATTTGGCCTTCGAATGAAAAGTAATATCCTTAGTGATTTAGATCACATAATTCAACAACATCTTTCTACTAAATAAAGAATTTCTTCTTTATCATTTTCTACAGAATTTGAAAAAATAAAACTATTTATTTTCCAAATTCTTTCAGAAAATGCACTCCAATTCTAGGGCAAAGACAACGGCCCACATCAACCAATTAATCCTACTCTAATTATCCGAGTACGTCCCATGAAATACACTATTGTCGATAAAATTGAATTCAAAACTCAAATATCTGAATTATTACAACTTAAACTCATAGAACCTAACAATAGTCTTCATAGTAGCCCCACTTTATTGGTTTGAAATCATGCTGAACAAGTATGAGGAAATGCTAAAATGGTAATTAATTGCAAAAAAAATGATAATACTAAGTTTGATGGATATTTTTTACCTAATAAAGAGGTTAATCAATCAAATCAAAAATGCCGAATAGTTTTTCAAACTCGATTAGGTTCTGGAAAATACGTATGCACGAACAAAGTAAAGAATTTACTGCCTTTAGTACACCACAAGGAATTTATCAATAAAATGTAATGCCTTTTGGATTAAAAAAATGCAACACAACTATTTCAAAGATGTATGAATTATTTATTTTCTGAATTTAATACTTTTGTTTTAATATATTTCAATGATATCCTTATTTTTAGCAATACGTTACCATTACATTTAAAACATTTAGCAATCTTCGCACAAAAAAATATACAAGCATGGTATTATTTTAAGTAAGAAAAAAGCTATTTTTGTAACACAAAATAATTACTTTTTAGGACTAAAAATAGATCAAGGATCCATTGAACTACAAAATCATATTTTACAAAAAAAATTTCACCTTTTTACTATTAACAATAAAAAAGAATTACAAAGATTTCTATGATGTATTAATTATGTTGATTTTATTAAAAATTTAGCAACATTACACCCTCCAAAAGAAACTTAGAAAATTGGCTAGAGGATAAAATGATGATGATATTTTACAAACTATTAAAATAACTTATAAAAATCTTCCTAAATTAAATCTTTCCACTAATAGAAAAAATAATTATTGAAATAGATAGTGAGACTGTTAGGTGTAATTTTAAAAAAAAATGAAATGAAAAAGAAATTTTATGTCGATATGCATCTGACACTTATACACCTACTGAACAAAATTATCATATTAATGAAAAAGAACTTTTTGCTATTAAAAAAGTAATTAAGATATTTGAAATATTCCTAAACGAGCATTTTATTATTAGAATTGATAATAAAATAGTCATTTCTTTATAAAAAAAAATAGTTGACTCATTACCTAATAAATGATTTATTTGATGACAAATCTAGTTTTTTGCATACACTTTTGATTTAAAATATATTGAAGGTAAAAATAATTTCCTAGCTGATACTCTAACTCGATAATTTTTCATAACATGAGTACCGAATAAGATATCAAAATACAACTCAACAAATTACCATATATATGAAATTTGAAGTAAATTCAAATAAATTATCTACAAAATCCGATTATCATCTTATCAACAATTATTTTCAAATTCTAGATATGAAAATTAGAATTTGAAATATCTTATCGTAATAAAGTTTTAACCAATTATAGAAAATCAAAAAATATCTTTCTAGGGAATTAGATGGAGAGTTACCTTTGTTACAATTACACTCTCAAAAGATTTTATCACCCTTGAACCGACTATAACTAAGCAAGAAAACTCATCTGAGACAACTAGAAAGATAGAACAATACTCTACAGTTCTTCTTAAAGAATCAAAGAAGCAAAAAGTACACACAAAATAGTAGAAGAATGATAACAATTTTCATTATTTCAAGAAAGAATTAATTCTCAGATATACTTTCATATGTATGAAAATATAAATGTGGTGTATATTTATGAAGATACTGATCCTAAATTAGTTCAAGAATTATATCTTAGTGGTTTGCTAAGAATGATATATCTTTGAAAATATAACAGTTCTAAATAAATTACCAAAAATATTTATCTATGTTGAAAAATATTTTAGCCTATACTAAACACTAGAATATATACATCAAACTTTTTCAAACATGTCACGATAGTTGAAGGAACAATTATTATAATTTAGCAATTAGTAGAACCCTTTTACCTAAATATGTGGACAATCAAATTGTTAAAGAAACAAAGACAATAACTTTATCAATTATGGATAGAAATGAAGAAAATAGACCTCTCAATATATGGGTCTACTATGGTTCAATTTATTTATCTACCTCAAAACATATAATAAAGAAGATACATGAAGTAATGTATCTGATGGATTAATATACTCTTGAAAAATACGGAATAAGCAAGTGCTGAGATAAAAAAAAATTTTGTAAAAAGAAAAATTGCATCATTGTAATTATTGTAAAAATAAAATAAATTTACAATAGTAAAAGAGAAGTTGGAGAACAGGCTTATAGAAAACTAAAGCGTCAACCATGATGTTAGAATTATAATTACGTAAGCAGTGACCTTACATACTAGATGACATCAGCACTTACGACAACATCAATTATTAAATGAACCATTTCTCGCCTATATAAGAAGAAGATTCAGAGAAAGGAAGGATGTGAAGGAGGAGAAGCTTAGAAAGAGAGAGAGAGAGAGAGAGAGAGAGAGAGAGAGAGAGAGACTATGAAATCTTTGTGTAATAGTCATCTAGGCTAAAACTTATCTTCTCTCTGATCTATGTTTATAAGTATAATATTTATTGTATATATGTGTGTTCTCATGCTATTGTATCTTGTTTTAGAATAATATTATACTTTTATAATTTCTATTTGATCTGAACGCTTAGGGTAAGAAACAAACTAAAGTTGTTATTCTCTAAAGTAATCAGATAAGGTTATGGTCTATTGTCAGCATCTCCCAAGAAAATCACGATTAGGAGAGTATTAAGAATCAAAGAATTTATGGTAAAAAATTAGGTCATATATTAAGATTATTTGCATAATCTAATTCTAGAAATTCATGATAGAAGCATGCAGAACCCTATTAGATATAATCACAGTTATACTTAGAGCAAGATTAGAGAGAATACTATTTATTTATGGATTTTGATTTTGAATCTATGAGAATTAAACTTCATAATAAAAAAAAGAATTAAAATGCTTAAAAATTGAACATAGCAAGAAAAACTCCACAAATTATCAGGTAAAGACCCTCTAGAATGGTATCAGAGCCTGAAAAATATAAACCTGAAAAATTTGTAACAAATAGTACAATTTGTGATGAAAATTATGTCTGCCTATGCATTCCTAGTTACTTTTATCAAAGTAATTTTCCTTCTTATAAATCTTAAATAAGAGAAGAAAAAGAAACTTATAAATGCCTTAAATTAAAAGAGTTAGAAGAAGATATATGCTCATTGAAATGATAAATATAACTAAAGAATATTTCGAAAATGAATTCAAAAGAATTTAGAAACTATTAAGAATAAATATCTCTAATAATTAGTTAGAAGTTTTCTTAGATGAATAAAATTTTCATATAAAGGCTCATCTATAAACTGAAAGCATGAGTAATATATCTGAATTAGGAAAAATAATCTTAAAAAACTAACAAATTCTTAACATGAGATTATAAATATTAATGAATCATCAGAAGAGTTAGATGATTTAATCTCTGTATCACATCAACATCGGTTTATGAATAATACTCTACAAACCTTGTCTATAGATAGACTTATGTTAGAATTAACTTCTCAAACAACTCTACCTAGTATAAGTAGTGTAGGTTCTTCAACTACTTCAACTACTAGACAACAATTCATACCTCCAATGTTAGGAGAATTTCTACACCTAGAAATAATCCATTAAGTCCACAAAAGATTCTCATGAGCCAATCAGTGGACATGGAATCTATTTAAATCTAGGTTGCTATAAAAATATAGCAGAAATAGTTCACAAATGAACTATAAAAATATTATAACTATTTACCATTATAATCTTCAAGGTGAAGATGCATACAACTTCATTGAAAATACTTTAACAAGTATTTGTAAAAAATGATTTATTGGTCTTAGATAAAGTCAAAAATGAGAAGTTAGAAATACTTGTTTAGCTGAATCTACTATAAGTATACCAGGTAAATGGGTAAAAAATTATGCAGATTTTATTAAAAGTGAATTTCTAGGATATAGAATTAGATTACTACAAGAAGAAAATACAAAGAAATAATCAAAAATTGAAAAGTTTATAGTTCTCAATATTTGCATTATTTGTTATTTAAATGAATATTATTGTGCATCAAAAAATTCTTTTATGATATTCTTACTGATGAACGTAGTCAATATCTAGATATATATTATAAACTACCTAAACCATATAATATAATATGGAGTCAAGCATTTCTTCAACAATATCTTATAGATATAACCTTAGGAAGTAGAATTCTATTTGCTCAAGAAAAGTTAGAAATACTTTTTTAGTCAAAAATTCCTACAAACAAATATATTTACATAAACAAAATAAAAAAATATAAATAATCTTTATGTTGAAATAAAATGATATAGTTGCACACCAATGGGGATGTTCAAAAATATAAATTCATGTACATGATCAACCTATTGTTATAAAAAAGAAAAAATTATTTAAGAAAATAAATAAACATAAATTGAACATAAAGAAGAAAATTTTACAAAATGATAATTTAATAAAAATAAAAATTTGTAAATGTTGGTTATGCAAAGACGAAGGAAATTATACTAATGAATGTCCTAAAATAAAGAAAGTCTCAGGAATAAAATATGTTCAAATTATTGAAGAACAAGAATTAGAACCAATCTTTGATACTGTCAAAATCGATTATGAAAAAGAAATCTATGAATTATCTGATCAAGAGGAAGATCTTATTGATCAATATTGTTATTCAGATAATGATTTAGAAGAATACTTATATTCCGATTAAATGTTTGAACTTGAATGAATAAATAATACATTTGAAATTATAGATGACCAATCAGAATACATTAGACAATTAACTCTTTCAGAAGATAAATATAAAAAGATTAGAAAAAGAGAATTATCTTTAGGAACAAAAGATTGTTTTGATATGCTAATATTAAATTGGAAAAAATAATTCATTATAGCATTAGACAAAAAGAATATCATATTGAAATAAATAAAGCTCAAGGAAGTACAAAAATTCCTTTATATAATTCCATAATATGAAATTAGGATTTATCAAAAATACCTCACCCAAAAATATATTAGCATTTATTTCTTAGAGGAATCCAATTATTAATAAAAGTATACTTTTGTAAAGGTGCAGATAGCCTTATAACCCTAATGGGTATATGATGATAGAATTATTCATTCTAACAAAAGTTTTATTAGGAGTAATTCAAGGAAATTTATGTTATCAAACCTAATGTTTAATCTGCACCCTAATTCTACTATAAATATCAACGATAGACATATTGATAGAAGTCTTACTCTTAAACATAAGTTAGATCGAGTTCAATTAAGATAAGCGTTGTTTAGAGCATTACTTACCAAGCAACATATGATTTTGACTATTTTGAAGCCCTACCAGCACGGATGGGTTCCACATGAGAACAATTTACGATATCTCCAGTATGACCGCATCGACACCGGATCCATGAGAACTCTTCGCTTAAGCTGGGTGAAAGTAGTACTATGATGGTGATCTCGAATTCATCTTTTGCACCATTTATTGATGCCGCCCATTTTATTTTCATTTTAAGTTTATTTTATTTTACGATGCCATAGAACTCAACAATCACCATCGACTTCAAAAACGTCATCCATGGGATGCCTCGGACTGCAAATCAAGAGCCGCAAGCCCCACGCCTGATCTACACATCTCGAGTGGAGGCCACATGAAAATCGCCATAACTTCGCACGATCATCTGATTTACTATTATGACCCCAATCCAAAAAAACCTCAGCAGGGTGCACGATGCGGAGATGAGCCGCAGGCGTATGTGACAGGATCTATTCTCCGATTTAGATTATTTTGAAGCCCTATCGCACATGACGGGTTCTCGCATGAGAACAATTTGCGACATCTCCAACGGCCAGACCGCATATCATGAGACACCATATGCTTAGAGAGAACTGCGATGCCATTTATTTTTTCCTTCTATTTTTATTTTATTTTATCACCGATGCGAAAACTCGATCACCAACAACTTCAAAAAAACATCATCTGGATGCCTCGACAAAATCACAAGTCGTGGCCCCACAACATCCGCACATCTCGGTGGAGGCGCATAATCGCCATTACTTCACGCAAGATCATCTAATTTGTGGGATGCCTATCCACGTATGATTTTGAGAATAATTTGTAGCACATCTCCGCGGACGCAACAAAGACACCGGATCCCATGAGAACTCTTCGCTTAAGCAGCGGCAGGTACTACTAGGATGGGTGACTTCTTGGGAAGTTGTCGTGTTGCACTATATGTTGATGCCGCCCATTTTATTTTCCTTTTATGTTTATTTTATTTTACCCGGCGCTCGAGCATTGCCATCGACTCAAAACGCATCACCGCGGGTTGCCTCAGACTACAAATCATGAGCCGTGAGCCCCACGAGGCTGATCCGCATGTCTCGGGTGGAGATAGCACAAAAATCTCCATAACTTTGCGCACGATTGTCTGATCTTCCAATATGACCCCAATCCAGAAAGATCTCCGTAGGGCGCACGACATGCAGAAGTGTCATGCACATCTAGCAGGACCTATATCTCTGATTTTGACTAATTTGAAGCCTACCATGGACGGTTCTCGCATGAGAATAATTTGACCCATCTCCGTGACACGCACAAGCACACCATATTTCATGAGAACTCTTCAGTTAAGCGTGCTTGGGTGAGAATAGTACTATGATGGGTGACCTAGGAAGTCATCGTTGCACCATCTATAGATGCCACCCATTTTATTTTCCTTTTATGTTTATTTTATTTTATCGTTGATGCCGAAGAACTCAGCGATCACCATCGACTCTGAAAATGTCATATGTGGGATGCCTTAGACTGCAAAGCATGAGTCGCAGGCCCCACACAGTTGATCCGCATGTCTTGAGTGGAGGCCACACGGAAATCACCATAATGTCATGCACGATCGTCCGATTTGCCAATATGAGCCCAATCCGTAAAAGATCTCCATGGAGCACACGCATGTGTGTGTATCAGTGGGATATGTATCTCTGAGTTTGACTATTTCAAAGCCCTACGCACATACGGTTCATGAGAACAATTTGTCGATATCTCCAGTGATGCATCGCATCAAGACTCTAGATCCCATGAGAACTCTTTAGTTAAGCGTGCTTGGGTAAGATTAGTACTATGATGGGTAACCTCATAGGAAGTCATTATGCTGAACCATCTATTGATGCCACCCATTTTATTTTCCTTTTTTGTTTATTTTATTTTACCGTCGATGCCGGAGAGCTTGACGATCGCCAGCATCTTCAAAAATGTCATCTATGGGATGCCTCGGACTACAAATCACGAGCTATGACCCACGCGCGATCCGGCATCATGGGTGGAGGCCTCGGAAATCCATAACTTCGCGATCATCCGATTCTCCATTATGACCCTAATGGAAAGACCTCCAGGCACAACAGATGTGCCGCAGACGACCGATGGGGACCGTATCTCATTTTGGCTATCAAGCTCTGTGGCATGGAAGGGTTCCACATGATAAAAATTTGTCATACATCTCCGGCGTGACCGCTTTAGCACACCAGATCTCATGAGAACTCTTCAGTTAAGCGTGCTTCGGTGAGAGTAGTAATATGATGGGAGACCTCGAAGTCATGTTGCACCATCTATTGATGTTGCCATTTTATTTTCCTTTTATTTTATTTTTTTACCACCGACGGAGAATTCGGTGATATCGACTAAAATTCATCCGGATGCCTCTGCAAAACATGAGCCCCCCACGCTGTGATTTGTGCATCTCGTGGACGCCGCCAAAAAATTGCCATAACTTCATGCCGATCATTCGATTTGTCATTATGACCCTAAGGAAAGACCTCAGAGACACACATATGTACAGCTGGCGGGACATGTATCTCTGATTTCCACTATTTCGATGCCCATCTGTGGCACATGGGTTTCTATTGAGAACAATTTGCAGCAAATCTCTAGTAGGCGTGACCACACCAACACACCGGATCCTATGAGAACTCTTCAGTTAAGCATGCTTGGGCGAGAGTAATATTATGATGGGTAACCTCCTGGGAAGTCGTGTTGCACCATCTGTTAATGCCGCCAAATTTATTTTCCTTTTATGTTTATTTTATTTTACTGTTGATGCCGGAGAACTTGGCGATCACCATCGACTCCGAAAATGTCATCTGTGGGATGCCTCGGACTGTAAAACACAAGCCATGGGCCCCACGCGGCTGATTTGTGCCTCTCGGGTGGAGGCCGCATAAAAATTGCCAAAACTCTACGCACGATCGTTCGATCTACCATTATGACCATAATCTAAAAAGATCTTTGCAGGGCGCATGAGGCACAAATCTATCATAGGTGCATATCAAAGGAATGTATCTCTGATTTTGACTATCTCGAACCATGGCACGGACGTGTTCCGTATGAGAATAATTTAGACATCTCCGTACCACAAGACTGATCCCATGAGAACTCTTCAAAGCTGCTTTAAGCGAGTAGTGCTATGATGGGTGACCTCCTGGGAAGTCATCGTGTTGCACCATCTGCTGATGCCGCCCATTTTATTTTACGCTGACGCCGGAGAACTCGGCGATCACCATCGTCTCCAAAAATGTCATCCATGGGATGTCTCAGACTACAAATCATGAGTTGTGAGCCCCACGATTGATACGCGCATCTCGAGTGGAGGCCACATGGAAATTACCATATCGTCATGCACGATCATCCGATTCGCCAATATGACTCCAATCCGGAAAGATCTTTGTGGGGTGCACGACGTGCAGATGTGTCGCAGGCGCATCTGGCGGGACATTTATCTCTGATTTTGACTATTTTGAAGCCCTAATGACACGATGGTTATGAAATAATTTTTCATACATCTCCAGCGGGCACGACTGCATCAACACTCCAGATCCCATGAGAACTCTTTAGTTTAGCGTGCTTGGGCGAGAGTAGTTCTATGATGGGTGACCTCCTAGGAAGTCATCATGTTGAACCATTTGTTGATTCCGCCCATTTTATTTTCCTTTTATGTTTATTTTATTTTACCGCTAACGCCGGAGAACTCGACGATCGCCATCAACTCTGAAAATGTTGTCAGTGGGATGCCTCGGACTATAAACCATGAGCTGCAGGCCCCACACAGCTGATCCGCATGTCTCAAAAGGAGGCCACACAGAAATCGCCATAACGTCATGCACAATCGTCCGATTCGCCAATATGACCCCAATCTAGAAACATCTCTATGGGGCGCACGATGCGTAGATGTGTCACGGGTGCATCTGGCGAACATGTATCTCTGATTTTGACTATTTTGAAGCCCTACATCACGGAGGGTTTTGTAAGAGAACAATTTTCCGCACATCTCCAGCGGGCGTGACCACATCAAGATCCCATGAGAACTCTTTAGTTAAGCATGCTTGAGCGAGAGTAGTACTATGATGGGTGACATCCTGGGAAGTCATCATGTTGAACCATGTGTTGATGCCGCCCATTTTATTTTCCTTTTACGTTTATTTTATTTACCGACGGAGAACTTGGTGATCACCATCGACCGAAAATGTCATCGGGATGCTCTGCGAAACCATGAGGCCCCAGCTGATCCACGCATCTCGAGTGGAAGCCACATGAAAATTGCCATAACATCACGCACGATCATCTAATTCACCAATATGACCCCAATCTGAAAAGATCTCCGTGGGGCACACATACACTACACCCTTAAGCACAATCCCCTGCAGATAATAATGGTTAGACTAAGATCGCCCTACCATTCATTCTACGCACATACACCCTACCATCCAGACTAGAAATAATATATCATAAAATAAAAGCAAACATCAATCCATGCATCGCCCTAACCTAAAGCTAAAAGTGGTGACTTAACCTAATGTGTGTGCTTTAAAAATATTTGTGTGGTATGCTTAGCTATGGCTTTAAGACTTAGATTTTCTAAGTGTGAAGTGTTCATTAGATATTTAAGTGTTTAGTTTATTTGGGTGGTTTTTATTTGATGATTTATTTTGGTTTAAGTGAATCATACAATTAATTACTAAGTTATAAGAGAGAGAAAGAAAAAAAGAATTCTCTTTCCTTCCATACCTTAAGTAATTTCCAAAGTGAATTCATATTTGATTTTATTTGGTAAATGTTTTATTATGTGTTTTAGTTAAAAATAAATTTAGATTTTTCCTAAACAAACCAATTCAAAAGAAAGGCATTTTAAGATTAAGTAAAGTGAATTAATATCACAAAACATAGATCACTTCATTTCTTTCCCAACATGTACAACATGCATATGAATGAATCTTAAGCATATCTATACATACAAATGGAAATGTTTAGCACACTTTATGATGAATGCTAAGAAATATTACTTAAGAAAATTGGAATGCTTTATGATGCATGATTTTCATTAAGTAGAAAAGATGTGTTTCATTTATCAATTATTCATATGCACATGTATATGTATGAAAGACATAAGTGAGTACGATGTCATTGTTAGCACCAGGGGTGTAAGGTACAAGACCTACTTAGGTCTACTTAAAGCCTCGCAACCCCGGGGTTGTCCAAACTAATATACCACTTTCCTTAAATTCAAACACATTATAAAAGAAATGAATGGAAAAAAGAAAGATGTAAAATGTTTGTATTTGTTTGTTTTTTTATTTATGAAATTTATATGTACAAGTGTGGATTTCCTTCTTAGGTAATAGCATAGGAATGGATAGGAATGGGGTTAGGCAAGTGTTGTGTTCTTTTCAAATGAACTATACACTTTGTCAAATCCTATTCAAAACTATGCTGAAAGAAAAGAGAAGGAAAGCCACACTATGCACATCTTCATATTTATTTACACATGCAAGCTTATAAATAATTATAAGTAGCACACTTTCATTTTTTGGTGTTTGATTTATAGATTTTGAAAATAGTTTTAGATTTAATAGTGATAATAGCCATTCATATTTTTACTTTAGCCAAAACATACATTTGACATAAAGAAAATATTTCATTTTGATTTTGATTTTCAAAAGATATGAATGCATATATGACATACACATTTAGCATGCTAAGAAAGAAATAAAGTGATGAAAGCAATGTAAATTCATTCACCATAATTAATTCCTAAAAATAATCCTATGAAATAAGAAAGTTTATAGTGAATCAAAGTTTGTTTAATGTAATTTTTGTTTTGAATTTGTTTTATCTTTGATTTAGGAAATGTGAAAGAATGTTTGCTGGTCCAAACCCATTTCCCCCATGTGTTTGGCATTTTAGTTTATTCTTTAGATGATTAGATGATTTTTATATTTTTATTAGGTTAAGGTATGAATTAAGTATGTTAATTACCCCATACCTACACCGCCTTAGCATATTTAATAAAATAATTATGAGCCAATGATATGACATAAAACCACACAATAAATTTAAATCAGCAATGCACCTAAAAAGAAAGGGGTCTAATGCATTTGGCTCATGATTAATGATTAATTAAGCTAAGGGGTTTAAGTTAAGTACCTTCATAACCCCTCTCACACATGTGAGTTGGATTTTGATTTCCTTAATGCGCTTAGGTAATTGAACACCTAAGCATCTACTCAAAGTGATTTATTAAGTTCTGGAAGGTCTTAGAATTTTATCAAATTGATTAGGTAGGTAATTAATGAATTAATCCTTAATTAAGTTTGGAAAGAAGAAAGAGGGGGTTTAAGGAATAGCTTAAGGAAAACATCCCAAAATTATTCCCTAAACCTTATGTTCACTTAAACAAACCTTAATTAACTCAATCAAGGGGTTAAACCACTAATTACATACTTAATTAAACTTAATTACATTAAGAGGATAATTAGAAATTAATCTAGCAATTCCTCTAATTAAATCATTAATAAATCCTAAGAAAATTAGGGGTGGTAGAAGTCATCCCACTAATCATACACAAGAAGTTTGGAATTAATCAGTTGGGGTAATTAGATAGTAATTCCCAATAAAACCAAAATCCAAAAAATAACACTATTCAAAATTCATTGAAATCAATTTTATAATATTGTAGATTTAAATACCTTTCATATGCAATTTATTTCACATTTTTCTATTTTTTTTTACACTTAGATATGAATTTTTGAAGTTTCCTTGCTTAATTAAGTAATTCATCACTTAATTATAAAGCTAATCCCATCGACCCCGTGGAGGTTGACGCGGCACGCACTTTCCATGTGGCGCAATTGGATCCGCTATTTAAGTTGTCACATTGTAGTGCTACATTAGCGGTGGCACTATGCACTTTCTCCCTATCCGTCGGATAAAGGATCGACTAAGGTTAGATACACAGTTCTAAAGAGGTTAAACGACGGATCTTACATGTTTTAATCATGGCCCATCCAAAACACGTGGATGGATGGCCCATGATTCTTCCCTAAGATCTCCTGTAGGAGATGGCCACCATCCATCTTCCATGGCAAGATCCAAGCTCAATTGAGCTCATATTGATCTCAAATTCTACCCATACCACCACCATGCAAGGGAGATCACATCTAATGGCTGAAATCTCATGAGATAAAACTTCACTTCACAAAGGACCATACCATGGCTAGATTGAGCTTTGTTTAATGGCTTACCTCAGCAGAGGCTATCAATGACACTCGATTCCTTTGGAGAAGCTTTGCTAGTGGAGATGAAGCTTTGTTAAAGTTTGGAGGTGTTGAAATTGGGTAGATCCTTCTAGAGGCCAACCACATTCAACTCCTGCTTTGATCAAGTGTACCTCCCTCCCTTGCCTTTGGATCTTGGGAAAGGTTTGGGTGAACTCGATTGAGTTCCCGATGGGGCTTGTAAAGTTAATTGGCTTGGATTGAGTATGGAGTATGGGATTTAAAGTGGAGCTCCTATTTTTAAGAAAAGCGAGAGAAGGAGAATTATAACTTACTATAAGAAGCTTGGGAAGACTTTCAATGGCTTGCTCTGAGTTCCTATGTTTCAATCGAATAGGGTCGAATGAATTTCAAGTGAAATTAGGGGGAGTACATCTCCCCCTAGAGCAATCGGAAGGTCGAGCCTTCTCTTGCCATTTTGATCTAATTTAGCTCCTTGACTGGGTTTGTTAGGCCGTTTGATGTGTCATTACATTCGGTTTGGCCAGAGGGAGGTAGTGGAAGAGTGTCATGTTCTTGAAATGGGTGGAGGAATGATTCCCATGTGGCCATGTTCAAGCAAGTGGTCAATTTTGACCTTAGGCTAGGTTGGGCTGATCCAAACCCATTGAGTTAGTTGCACTACACTCACTAATGTCCACTTGGTCCACTAGTGTAAGTGGTCATTTGACCAAGTTTCATGTGAATTTGGCCAAAATTTACCCTATGGCCTAGGGGTAAAATGATCATTTGGCATTGATTTCAATTTGGGTATGTTTGATATGTTTGAAAAATTAAATTTATTGGTGTGTATGTAAATTCTCCTAAATTGAATAAAGAATCCATTTTGTAGAATATTACTTCTTGTTTATCGTTAACAAATTGCTTGTATTAGGTGGCATTTTCTAAGAAGATTTGCATACATATTTCTTAATTCTTATGAACACAAAAGGTTGATATTTGCTTATGTATTCTTTATCAGTTAGTTTGGTATGCTTGATCTAGAAAACTAATAAAACTAAAATAATAAAATTAAATAACTAATAAACTATTAACTAACTAATAATAATAAAACCAAACTAGATAAAATAAAGTTAATTAGTATGTTTGAAAAACTTGTCACTCATTGATTGTCACAAACTTTTTCTCTGGAGTTGGTTTGATATGATTTGGCATGTTGACCCATTAAGGTCAAAATGGGTCAACTTGGGTCAAGTTGACCAATTGGTCAAATTCGAAAGGTTGGGTCAAGTTCATATGACTATTTTAAATGTTTTAGTAGCTTTGGTTTGATTCAATTTGGTTTATATTTGGTTTTGGTTCAATTGAGTTCATTTAGGTCAAATGGGTCAAGTTGACCAAATTGACCCATTTGACCTATTTAGGTTAGGTCATGGGTTGGTTTATGTTTGGTTGGTCATATGGAATGGATTGGTATCTTTGTTTCCAATAAATTTAGTTTATATTTGAGTTTGGCCCAATTTGACCTTTTAGGTCAAGTTGGGTTCATGGTCAATTGGGCTAAGTTAGGTCTAGTTGGCCAATTGAGGTTTTCGTTAAGTTAAACAATCATTTTGGAATGGACTTGACCCATTGGTTTCAATCAATTTGGCTTAGATTAAGTTTTGACACATTTTGACTTTTTAGGTCAAATTGGGTCAACTTGAATCAAGTAATTGGCTAGGCTCAAATGTTGACTTGGTCAAGTTCAAACATTGATCATGAATGAGTTTTGATCAATGGTTTCAATCAATTTGTCCTATGGTGGATTTTAGCTAGTTTAGATTTTATTTTGGCTAAGTGTTGACTTGGTCAACCCTTGTTTGACCATTTGAGTGATTGATCATCATTTGTTGATGAGAGGCTTAGGTGGGCTTAGTTCAATCCAATTTGGTTAGGATTAAAATTTGGCTCATAAGGGTACTTTAGGTCACTTTGGGTCAAGTGAGCCTAAGTGAGTCAAATGGCTTGGTCAAAGCTTGATTTGATTTGATTGAACTCACATATGGACTTATGATTGAAATATAAATCCATTTGCAAGTGGTTTGAAGTCAAATAGGTTTTGATTCATTTGACAATTTCAAGTTCAAAAGGGTGAACATGAGTTTGACTTGGGTTTGAGTTTTGGATTTAGTTTTGGTTTGATTGAAGTTTACATTTATATTTGGATTCATGATTGAAGGATTGATTGAATCATGAAGAAGAAAAATCAAGAGTTTCTTGATTTGAAATTGATTTGGCTAAGTTCAAGATTTTGACTTGAAAGGCTTAGGTTGGATTTTGATTGAATTTGAGTTTTATTTTTAGAGTTGGTTTTTGTTGTTTGAATTTATATATCAATTATATATGTGAATATAAATATAAATATAAATGGGTTATGAGAAAATTTCATGAATTTGAAGTGATTTGAACTTGAATTAAGCTAAGTCCTTAAGATGGAATCAAAAGTGACTTAGGAAAGATTTTTGATTTGGGTTTGAATTTTGGATTTAGTTTGATTGATTTGAATTTATATTTCATTTATATATGTGAATATAAATGAGAATATAAATGGGTTGTGAGATAATTTCATAAATTTGAATTGATTTAGATTTGATTTAGGCTAAGTCCTTAAGAGGGAATCAAAGTGACTTAGGAAAGATTTTTGATCTGGATTTGAATTTTGGAATTTAATTTGATTGATTTGAATTTATATTTCATTTATATATGTAAATATAAATGGGTTGTGAAAAAATTTCATGAATTTGAATTGATTTAGATTTGATTTAGGCTAAGTCTCTAAGAAGGAGTCAAAGGACTTAGGAAATATTTTTGAACTTGGAATTTTAATCATAAGCTTCAATCATTTGGAATTGATCATGGGTTTCAATCATTTTGCATTGATTTGGGTTTGGAGAAAATCAATTAAGCTAGATTTGATTTAGGTTTGATGCTGATTTGATTTGGAATTTGGCTTGAAGGAAGGAAGTGAGGAATGTGGTTCAAGGTGGTGACAAATTTTCTAACACCCAAAGCATGACCTATTCTATGGCTAACTCTTAAGTCTCTAGGCTGGGTTGAATGTCCACCTAATCACTAGATGTGTCTTAAGACTAAGAATCTCTTAAGAGGAATCCCTATCTAAGGTGGAGGCATTGAGAGATCATCCTAAAAATGAGGTCAACACACCCTAACATCCAGTCTAAAATAATACATCACAAAATAAAACATACATCACATCATTGTTGACCTCATTTTTAGAATGAGCTCTCAACCTCTCCATCTTAGACATAGGAATCCTCTTAGACACTAAGAGTTCCTTAGTCTTAAGACACTTCTAGTGATTGGGTTAACATTCAACTTAACCAGAGACTTAGAAGAGTTAGCCATAGGAATAGGTCATGCCTTAGGTGTTAGGAAAACTTTGCCATAGTATTCCAAATTCATACTTCCTTCTTTCAAGTCAAACTTCTGAAATCAAACTTCAAATTCAAAACAACCTCAAATCAACTTCAAACTCAAACCAATTCCAAATCAAATCTCAAATCAATTCCAACTTAATTGATTTTCTCAAACCTTAAATCAATTCTAATGGATTTTCTAAAATCATGAATCAATTCCAAATGATTGACATTCATGATCAATTCTAAATCCAAAACCTTTCTTAAGCCATTTTGATTTCATCTTATGGACTTAGCCTAAATCAAATCCAAATCACTTCAAATTCAAAATATTTTCTCATAACCCATTTATATTCTCATTTATATTCACAAATATAAATGAAAATAAATTCAAACACCAAAACCAATTCAAAACTCAAATCCAAATCCTAAATCCCTAAACTCTCTCAAGTCAAATTCTTGAACTTATACAAATCAAACTCAAATCAATTCAAACTTTGATTTTCTCTTCAAACAATCAATCCTTCAATCATAAACCAAATTCAATCATAAACCTCAATCATCAAACTAAAATTAAATTCAAAACTCAAATCACCCATGTTCATCCTTTGAGCATGAAATTATCAAATGAATCAAAACCCATTTGACTCCAAATCACTTTGAATGGATTTATATTTCATTAAGTCCATATGTGAGTTCAACCAAACTTGAGTCAAGATCGATCATGACCACCAGGCTCACTTGACCCAAAGGGACCTAAAACACCTTTTGAGCCAAATTCTAATCACACCCAAATTGGATTAAACTAAACTAAGCCTCATATTGTGCAACAATCGTCAAAAGATGATCAATCACTCAAATTAGGTCAAACCAAGTCAAACCTAGCCTTTGACCAAGTCAACACTTAACCCAAATGAAACCCAAACAAGTCAAAATCCAATATAGGCCAAATTGATTGAAACCATTGAATAAACCAATCCATGATCAATGATTGAACTTGACCAAGTCATCATTTGAGCCACAAGCCAATTGGCCACTTGACTAAGTTGACCCAAGTTGACTTAAAAGTCAAAATATGTCAAATCTTGATCTAAGCCAAATTGATTACAATGGGTCAAATTCATTCTAAATCACTTGTTGAACTTGACCAAAGCCTCAATTGGCCAACTAGACCCAACCTAGCAAAATTGACCATAAATCCAACTTGACCTAAAGGTCAAATCAATGAAACTTAACCAAACCAAAATTAAAAGCTTGCAAAATATTTCAAATGACCAACCAAGCTGAAACCAACAATTACCCTTAACTAGGTCAAATGGGTCAAATTGGTCAAGTTGACCCATTTGACCTAAGTGAACTCAAATGAACCAAAACTAAATATAAACAAAATTGAACCAAACCAATGATACCAAATCACTCCAAATGGTCATATGAACTTGACCCAACCCATGATTTGACCTAATTTGACCAATTGGTCAACAACCCAAGTTGACACAATTTGACCTAAATGGTCCAACTTGAGCCAAGTCATATCAAATAAACTCCAAATTCAATGAAAATTGGCACAACCCATTTTCAATTATTTCAAATAAGTCCAAATCAAAATCAAGGCCAAATGACCATTTTACTCTTAGGTCAAAGGGTAACCTGGCCAAATCTACTAGAAATTTGGTCAATTCCTTTTCATGGCCACTTGACATTCTTCTAGTAAACCATTTAGACACCAAGGAGGTGGTACACATGACCCAATGGGTTTGGGTCAGCCAAACCCAACCAAGGGCAAACGACCACTCACTCAAAATTATCCACATGGATCACCTCCTCCACTCATTTAACCCATATACACCTCCACACTCCCACTCCTCAAAATTGGAGCGCTAATGCTCAACAACCAAAACAATTCAATTAATTTGGTCAAAATGGCAGAAGCCTCTCGATCATCCAATCCAAGTAGGGAGATATACTCTCCCTCATTCCAATTCAATTCAACTATATTGCATTGATTGAGATCAAAGGATCAAAGGCAAGCACCACAAGCTTCCCTAAGCATTCTAAGCTCATTCCATTTCTCTCCTCTCATTTTGCTTGAAAATAAGGAGGTAGGAGAAATTTCCAACTCATTCATCACACCAAAGTCCAATTTCTCTTGCAAGCACCATCGAGAGCAAGTCGAGCTCATCCAAAGCTTCTCTCAAGTCTCCAAGCCCGGGAACCCTCGCTGAACCAAAGGCGCAAGCCATTGAAGCAAGCTTTGGTCAATTGGAAGATCCACCAAAATTGAACCTTCAAACCTTTCAACTTTTCTCCACTAGAAGCTACCATGGTTGGAAGCGCCAATGATAGCCTGGTATGAATCAAAAGAGCTTAGGTTGAAAATTCTTTGTCATTTGTGAAAATTATAATCCCGTAGAAATTCACATTGGATCTTCTTCTCTATGCTTCTTGATGGTGTGGGTTAAATCCTAGCCTAATTTGAGCTCAAGTGAGCTCGGATCAAGCCATGGAGGATGGACGATCTCGTCTCCAACAGCAAAGGCGATGATGAATCATGGACCGTCCATCCACGTGTTTTGGATGGACCATCTGATTGTAGATCCATTGATTATTTTCTTTGAGCCAGGTTTTATCTTGACCGATCCTTGATTGATAACGGCCAAGGAGAAAGTGCGTAGCGCGCCAATGACGCATGTAATTTGATAAATTAAATAAGAATCCCATGCCGTGGAAAGCGGCGCCTTTGCATGTACTCATGCACAAGATTAGTTAATTAATTAGGCTATTTAATTATCCTTAATCACTAAAACTTCAAATCCATAATTAAATGTAGTAAAATAGAAAATAATAAATGAGCTCATTTTAAAGATAATTCAGTGATGAATAATATAAAATTATTTCTAATTGACTTTGAATAGTGAATTTTCTTAATTAGGGTTTAATTAAAAACATAAAAACCCTAATTATTCTCTAATTATTTCATTAATTAATTCCAAACTTCTCAGGAATATTTAGTGGGATGACTTATACCTCCCCAAAATTACTTGGAATTTATTAATGAGTTAAATAGGAAAATTAATTAATGAATCCCTAATCACCCTCTTAATGTAATTAAATGTAATTAAGCATGTGAATAGTGGTTTAATCACTTAATTAAGATAATTAAATATTGTTTAAGTGAAGAGGAGGTTTATGGAATGGGTTTGGAATATTTTCCCTAATTTATTCCTTAAACCCCCTTTCTTCCTTAATCTAAACCTAATTAAAGATTAATCCACTAATGATCTACTTAATTAGCTTAATCAAAATTTTAAAATCAATCAACTTAATCAATCTTTCTAGGTAGATCCTTAGGTGTTCAAAACTAAGGTAAATTTAAGGAAACCATTTCCAACTCACATGTGTGGGAGGTCATGAAAGTACTTAATTAAACCCTTTAGCTTAATTGATCAATAATTGAGCCAATTGCATTAGGCCCCTTTCTTTCCTAGGTGCATTGATGATTTAAATTCTATGTGGTTGCATATCATATGTTGGCACATAATTGTTAGGTTAATTATGTTCAAGTGTGTAGGGGTAATTAGACTTAACTTACACCTTAACCTAAAACAAAACATAAAATTTAATCTAATGGTTCTAAAATTAAACTAAATTAATTCACATATGGGAAAATGGGTTAGTACCAGCAAACTCTTTTCACACTTCCTAAATCAAACTCAAAACAAAAATAAAAATCTCTTTAAGAAATGTTAATTCTCTTTAAATGATCTTATTTCATAAGATTGTCTTTAGGAATTAATTAGGGTGAATGAAGTCACATGCTTACATCACTTTATTTATTTCCAAGCATGCTAAATGTTGTGTGTTATATGAAAATCATGCATTCATATCTTTTAAAAAATCAAAATAAATGAAATGTTTCCTTTATGTCAAATTGCATTTTGGCTAAAGTAAGAATATGGCTATTATCACTATTAAATCAAAAATTATTTTCAAAACTTATAAATCAAAGATTATAAATGAAGATATGCTACTTATAAATACTTATAAGCTTGCATGTGATTTTAACATAAAATGTGTTATGTGGTTTTCTTCTCTTTTCTTAACATGGGTTTGTATAGGATTTGCAAAGTGCATAGTTCATTTGAGAAGAACAAAACTTGCTTAAATATGTTTCTTTGCACTCTCATGTCATGAATTAAGAAGGATCTCCACATTACACATGTAAATTAAACAACCAAAATCAAACAAACAGACAAAAATCTTTTGCATGATTATTCATCAATTTGTTTTCTTTTGTGTATATGCACATGTATTTAAGAAAAGTGGTATATTAGTCTAGACATCCGGGAGTTGCAAGACTTTAAGTAGCCCTAAGAAGGTATTATACCTTATACCCCTGGTGTAGAAAATAATGACGTCGTACTCACTTATGTCTTTCATACATGTAAATGTGCATTTGATTAATGGATAAAAGAATCTTTCTTTCTACTTAACAAAATCATGCATTCATGGAATATCCAAATTTTCCTAAACAACATCTCTTTGCATTCATCATTAAGATGCTAAGATTTGCATTTACATGTATAAATATGCTTAGGATAATTTAATATGCATGGTATACATGTTGGAAAGAAATAAAAGTTGTGTGTTTTGTGATAGTAATTCTTAATTAATCTTAAAGTGCCTTTCTTATTGGATAAGTTTATTTAGAGAAAATCTAAACTTAGGATTAATTAAAACACATAATAAAATATTCACTAAAGAAAAATCACCAATGAATCTACCTTCAAAATTACTTAAGGTAGGGAGGAAAGAGAGGTTCTTTTCTCTTTTCTTCTCTTTACAACACTTAGTAATTAAGTAGGTTTATTCAAACCAAATCAAATCTTCAAATAAAATTAACAAATCTACTAAATCACTTAAATGAAACCACCCTCTAAGTTGAATCCTTCACACTTAGAAAACTATAACCAAAACTAGCTAAGACATGCCACAAGCCTTAAATGGCACACATTAAGCTAAGTCACAATTTCTAGATCTATATTAGAGCGTGCATGGTTTGATGCTGATTTTATTTTATGATAATATTTTAGTCTAGATGTTAGGGTGTATGTGTGAATAGATGATAGGGCGATGATCTAATCATTTTCTTCTGGATTGTGCTTAAGGGGCGATGTAATAAAAATAAAAATACTTTTGCTATGCAGGTTGCTTATACCCCTAAGCATAATCCAAAATAGGCAAGGTGGACTTGGTTACCCATGTGTGGGGTGCAAAGTCAAGTTTATTCAATACATGCTTGAGATTGTGTGGTATATTTAGCTAATCTCTATTTTGTAGGTTTAGTTCGATTTACTTTTCTTTTTTCATGTAATTTTGTAATTTAGATTTGGAATGAATGTTATGGGAGATTAGGATGAATATTGGTCATAAGACTATGTCTTATGCACATGTGAAGCTTTGGAACCACATTCAACCAAACAAAAGAAGGAAAGAAAAAAGAAAGAAGAAAGAAAGAAAGAAAGAAAGAAATGAAGTAATGAAGAATGAAGAATGAAGACCCCCCATAACATGAATTCTTTCTAAATTATAATTAATTCATTTTTTATCTGGGTTGTATAAGAGTATAGTTTGGCTACCCACATTTTTTTTGGGTTTGTGCAGTGGAGCCCGACCACAAAGGCCTTTTATTCTTTTGCGCTAGCTTTTATAAAATTGTTTGATGTTTATTTTGCTTGTGTATTAAGATGGCATATTTTTCTAGTTTCTTTCTTTCTTTGATGAATGACCTGGATGCGATTAGGATCTTAGGAAAAAATAAATTTTCTATCCATTTAATTAACTCAAAATTAAAAATTGATAACTCATAACCTCACCTAAAGCCTAGGTTATAAATCAAGATAAAAGATTTAACAACCCATTAGCTGGATATTGTATGTTTTGCATCATGCATAAAAGCATCTTGCTTCCACCTTCACGAGAGAACTTGGCTTTACCTTTGAGAGCAATAGTGAAAACACATCTCCTTCATGCTGATTTTGGCCCATAACCAATTTATCATGCATCAGGCATATGAATCTCATAGCCTGTGTGAAATAAATTATCCAAAAATGAAAATAAAATATAGCAAAATTTTTCATTAGATTTAAGTCATTATTCATGCCCTACATGACCTAGTCTCTTAGGGAGTGTGTTTAAGGACTTAATCTCTTTCTATATAAACAATATCCTAGATATCTTGCAAAAGCATATGACTTGCCTACATGTATTTTAAATCATAGGAGGAGTTAGTTGGCAGCCACCCCATGCAGTTGTAAGCCCAACAGTCAGGTGGTTTATCCTCTCTTGTGAAGGTAAACCATATACCCATTTTTGCCTTAGATTTAGGTCATGCCTTGGCCCTCGCCAAAGCTCCCTAGATTTAGGTTCAGAGGTTGCTACTTCCCTTTGCGGGCTACAAGCATAAATCCTCACTTCTTAGGCATTTCCATGATCTTGTGTTATGGAATTGTAAGCCCTAGATTTCTAATAAAAATTCAACTCAAATAATTAACTCTCTTCAAATTTAAAAAATATAAAGCCCAACCATATGATAGTTTGGGATGATTACTAAACTTCCTAGTATCATAAGAATCCCCCACTTATCTCCATTTGGTTTCGATAATAACTCCCTCCTCTTGATCAATCTCACTTGATCTTCCAAAAATAAACCAATTGATTGATAGTCTTATCTTTGAAATATTTGGAGACAATGATAATTTACCTTAATCGAGAGTATTCTTAAGGTATCTCATTCCTTAAGATGTAATTAACTATGGGGCTTGCCTCCATAGAACAACGACCCGATTTAAAATAAACCCTTTACTTTTCCATGTAAAGTAGGGAAGAATCTTTTACATATGATGACCCATTGTCCTTAGGAGTCCTCATTGGGTGATTGGGATGGTGACTTCGTCTCTTGAGATAGTATATCATTCCTCAATGTTGTACCCAATCACCCTTATGATAATATCTGTGGATCTACATGGTGTCCAAACAAGACATGTTATTTTTGTCTTCATTTATTTTTTAAAAGATAGATGAAGATAAAAAATATTTCACCACAGATTTTTCTAGCGACTTCGCTGGGGAAGGTTCCTCTCTCCATCTTTCATAAATGATCATTGTCTCCAAGTATCAATAGTGGATTTATACTTTGTATGAGCATACGACTATCCTTCTTTTTTGTGGCACTTAGTTTATTTCATCCTTAAGCTATGCTAGCCAACATCCTTTAGATTTTAGGACCTCACTCTATGTGGGTCTTGAAACCTCTATTGGGTCTCCCAATAGGTGAAAATAAAAATTTAATAAAGAGAAATAACTAAAGACTTCCTCCTTACCGTTTCTATAGTAAGGAAAGGTTCATTCCAAAAATAAAGAAAAATAAATCCTTTATAAAAACAACACTTTCCAAATAGCACTTTTCCAAAATGCACATATTTCAATCTCATCTAACAATCTTCAAGATTGTTACATGTAGGATAATTTCAAAATAAAAATCAACAATCATATTTTCAAAAAGCACAAATGAACATTTTTCATTCAATATGCCCAAATTTATTGAGTGAATATTTTATTTTCAAAATAAAGTCAACAATCATCTTTTCAAAAATAAAATCAATAATCATTTTTTCAAATAAAAATCAATAATCATCTTTTCAAAAATAAAAATCAACAATCATATTTTTAAAAAGTACAAATGAACATCCTTCATTCAATATACCCAAATTTATCGAATGAAGATTTCATTTTCAAATAAAAATTAACAATCATCTTTTCAAAACTAAAATCAACAATTATCTTTTCAAATAAAAATCAATAATCATATTTTCAAAAAGCTCAAATGAACATTCTCATTCAATTTACTGAATGAAGATTTCATTTTCAAAATAAAATCAACAATCACCTTTTCAAAAATAAATCAACAATCACCTTTTCAAAAGCAAAATCAATAATCACCTTTTTAAAAGCACATATTTGAAAATTAACATCCACTTTCAATATACCCAAATTTATTGGAAGAATATTTCATTTCCAAATAAAATCAAAATCATTGTAATTCCATCTCAACATATCTTACATATGTTGAAGTTAGAATTTCTTTCTTTTCAAAATTATAAATTTGAAAATAAGCTTCATTCAATATATCCAAATGTGTTGGATGGAGGTTTTTTTTCAAATAAAATTAAACCATTTGAAATTCTTCTCAACATATCTCACATATGTTGGAGTTAGAATTTCTTTCTTTTCAAAAAGCAATAATTACACACAAAATAAAATTTCATCTTTGAAAAATAAAACATAATTGACTCCCCTTTGACATACCCAAAATTTTCAAATGAGAGTTTCACTTTCCAAAATAAATTTGGATCCTTTATTTAGCATACCCAAATTTGCTAAATAAAGATCCTCTCTTTTCAAAAATCTTTAAAAATCAAACACATTTGTATTCTTTATTTAACATACCCAAATTTGCTAAAATAAAGATCCTCTTTTCAAAATCAAAATCATAAATATCAAACATATTTGGATTGTTCATTTACCCAAATTTGCTAAGTGAAGATTCTCCTTTTAAAAATCAAAACATCAAAACATGAAACACAGTTGGACTCTTTATTTAGCATACCTAAATTTGCTAAATATAGATCCACTTTTCAAAAATCAAAAATCAAGACACACTTGTATTCTTCATTTAGCATACTCAAATTTGCTAAGTGAAGATCCTCCATTCAAAATCAAAAATTAAAATAAAAAAATTTAAACACATTTGCATTCTTCATTTAGCATACCCAAATTTGCTAAAATAAAGATACTCTTTTCAAAAATCAAAAATTAAGACCCACTTGGATTCTTCATTTAACATACTCAAATTCGCTAAGTGAAGATCCTCATTTCAAAAAATCAAAACACATTTGGATTCTTCATTTAGCATACCCAAATTTGCTAAGTGAAGATCCTACTTTCAAAATCATAAAAATTAAACAAATTTAGATTCTTCATTTAGCATACCTAAATTTGCTAAGCGAGGATCCTCTTTTTAAAATCATAAAAATTAAACACATTTGAATTTTTCATTTAGCATACCCAAATTTGCTAAGTAAAGGTCCTCTTTTCAAAAATCAAAAATTTTAAAATAAAAATCAAAACACACTTGGATCCTTCATTTAGCATACCCAAATTTGCTAAGTGAAGATCCTCTTTTCAAAAAAATCAAAATAAAAGAAAACATTTGGACTTTATTTAGCATACACAAATTTGCTAAGTAAATATTCCAAACTCACTCATGATTCACAAACAAGCAAAAGAAGAAGAAAATTCAAATAACTCATTAACATACTCAAATTTACTAAATGAGACATTCAAACAAAATCAATTCACCCTTTATTTTAACATACTCAAATTTGTTAAATAAAGGGTCCCCAAATCAAAAAAGCCAAATTCAAATATAAACCAATGGAAGCATCAATCTCTTCAAAATATAACCCATTTTCAACATACACAAATTTGTTGAAAATGGATTCTCAAAATTTTCTCTCCAATTCTAAATTCAAAGTATCTCTCCAAAATCAAAGATCCCCAATTAACATATTCAAATTGTTGAGTGTGGGTTCAATTTCTAAAAAAATAAATTAAAGCAGAAATCTGATTTGAGTTTATTTTCCAAAATTACAGAATTTCAACTTAGATTCAGCCAGTTTTCAATTAAATTTAGTTCAACACTAATGGAAGCTCAGAAGTATATGTTTACTTTTCCTTTTGGGATGGATTTGGCCTTGGATTAGGCCAGCCTCCCACAAACTAACTTTGTCCACCTCATTCATTTTGGTGAGGTTTGAGGGGCTAGGATCACTTGAGGGGACCACCCTCACAATCGCCAGAGTGTGTGGTGGCAGGCGGAAGCAGTCATCCATGTTGAGGCATCATCGATTGAGTTTCCCTCAAGAGGATGGTTGTGGCTTCCAGTGTTCAGTTGCAGTTGCTCAATGATTCCCATTTTTGCCCTAGTATAGGCTAGAACCCACTCATTGGCTTCTTCCAAGGGAAAGGCTCCCCTAGTTCCAGGGATAGTCTCCCCTACCTATGAGGTAGGGTCTAGTTCTCATACTCCGACCAGCAGATGCTGCATATATCAAGCGGCATCATGTATAGTCAAAGATGGAGTCAGCTTTCAGTATGGAGTTACCCAAGATAGTATCCCTTCTCATCACAGAGAACAAGTTTCACCCCCTCTCTAGATCTGATGAAGAGAAATATATTAGGAGGATCTCAGTTTCATCTCCATCTGCAGTTCACTTCGAGGCTCCTACCAAAGATATGAGGAGGTCAATTAGGCGCATGAGTAGGCGGGGGCTTAGATGGTCGAGTCAGGCCCAATTTGATTTACGATCAGTCATCCCTCACGGATAGGGGGTACATTTGGAGGGAGGCGGGAGGCCCATGTATCAGTACATGTCACCAGCAGAGAGAGACATAGGTATGCTAGACAGTCAGCTACCTCCACCCTCGTAGACTTTTTTGATCGGCGCACTACCTACATCGGTCATACTGATAGCATTGTATTAATGGGTACTACCCACCAGGGAGCTTACGCAGAGAGTTGGTGGTGCCTCACCCGCTCACTTCACGTCCACCATCTCCAGTACTCCATCATCCACAGTTCCAGCAAAAGCCATGAAGGCTGCATCCGAGGAAAAGAGAGCCCCACTAGTGATCCAGCTATGACCAAGAGATCCCATTCCATCTACACCATCGATTGAGGCGAGGCCGAGATCTCCTACTTGACCTCCTACTTCAGTTGTGGCAAAGAGAGAATGGTGACCATAGAGCATCATAGTTGTGCCATCACCACCACCATCGCAACAGATCTTGGAGATAGCAATAATAGAGGGAGGAGGAGGCAGTTCAATTTCCCCCATGGCGATAGATCCTCCTAGGAATACCACTCCACCTCTATCTAGTGAGAGTCAGGAGCATCTATCCTCCAGTGAGCGTAGTCCTCACAAGATTAGCTCTCCTATAGAAGGGGAGGTTAGATGTATTTATGTTCATGCTCATGATCCCTACCACCATGATCATTTATGATCATGCATTCTCGGTTGGATCGATCCTTAGATGACATTGTAGCTTCTATCTTGTTGAGAAGAAAGAAATTGTAGGGTATGCCTGGTCTGACCTAGTGGAAGATAAGGTTAGATTATATCCCAATGAAGATGACTTGTTGGAAGATTTAGCCAAGGTTCATATGGTAGACATCAGGGGTTCCCTCCTACAAGATCAATAGACTTTAGAAGGTGTTACGACCAAATATGATGACACAGCTCATTCAACCCAACACCTCCTTCAACAACAAAAATAGATGTATGAATAAAGAGATAGGATGGGAAAGAGGCTTGAAGACTTGCTAGCAGTAGTTTTGGCACTTCAAAGCCAAGCCCTAGCATCCTACTATTATAGAAATTCACTGAGTTGTTGCATGTCTTAGATCAAGCCAAGACTTCACCTCCAGTAGAGTAGGGCAACACTAGCTTGTATAGGAAGGTAGTGGATAGTACCTCCGTACAAGCAAAGGATATCAAACTCATGGTTGAGCAACAAGTGAGAGAAGCATTGGTGCAAGCCCAAGGAGGATCATCGATTCCAAAGGGTAGACCCTACCCAGAGGAATTCGATGTCATCCAGTATCCTAAGGGTTTTGTGTCACCTTCTTTCAAGAGTTTTGATGGCAGCATGAACCCATGACACATGGCGTGCCGGGCCCATTTGTTACAACAGCGTGGCGATGCGTTCTATTAACTTTTTTATCAGTAGTTTAGCAGGCATCACCTTTAATTGGTACGTTGAACTCCCCAATAATTTGGCAAAGACTTTTATTGAGTTGGAGCAACTATTCCTTAAGAGATTTGCTAGAGCTCAGCAAAGGGTTACTGTGGGGATCTCGTTGTAGCACACTGGTGAGTTCCTAGTTGATTATATTCTTAGATGGCACAATTTGAGTATGAAATGTACTGCAACTGTCTAAACAACATGTCATTAAAATTCTATTAAAGAATATTGATGGCCTAGTCACCTTCATGCTCAAAGGATTTACCATCAAGACATTTGAGAAGCTAATCAACAAGATGGTTAGTTTACAAGGAGAAGCCAAACAGTTGCTTTTTTTGGATCAATCATCAAAGCCAAAGCCACATAAAGCTTATGAGAAGAAGCTAAGAGTAGTAGCAGTGTTGGACAAGGGAAAGCAATCGACCAGAGATTAGTACAAGAGATCTCGAGCTCCACAGCCTTCACTTCCACCTCCTCTACCACCACCTTGGCCATCCTACCGGCCGGCACAACAACCTCCATGGCCTTCGCCGCCTCCTCCTCAGCCATATTCACAGCAGCGGTACATATACCCGCCACCATGTAGCTATCATCCATCTACTCTTTTGGATAAACTAAATAATCCTTATTCATTTAAGAGTGAGGTAATCAGGAAAATCTTTAAGAACCTCTTAAAGAAACTGATTTTTCTTCTAGCCTAGAAGGGAAGTGGAGCAATGATCTAACTTTACCTACCACCATATGTTAGGCCATATTTTAGATTGCTTTACATCGATGGCTTGAGCATAGCTACAAGACATGCATCATAGTTATCCCAAAGGAATACCAAATGGAACAACCATCCAATTTCATTAAGGAAATCCTTGGTGATACCTACAATCCTCTCAAAACCAAAGAATGTTGGGATATCTTTTTATCCTACCCTCTAAAAAGATTATTTCAAAAATCAAGAAACTTTCTTTGTACATTCCTGAGGTAGCTTGAACCTCCAACATCAAGGAAGGTTTTCAAGTTGCCAAAGACAACTTGGGGAAAGTGCGAGTTCAACAACGGCCGGCTCACCCATACTAGCTCGGGATAGCCAAGTAGCGCAACCATCGATCGAGCCTAGCCTTTATTCCACCATTACAGCTACTATGTCAATTGATATTTTTACTTTAGCTAGCTCTTTTTCTAGTAGATATCTTATATCGATGGATGAGGGCATCAAATCCCTCACCCCTCTTACTTTATTAGATTTCTATTATGTACCTCCTTCTAAATCAAAGAAATTGAGGAATAAAGCTAGTTTGAATTACATCTATCTCACTTCTAATGGGTTGTCTAATTCTACTCTCTTAGAAAATTCTCCAAGTCTTAATAATAATTATAACAACTCTAATCTTCCTCTTTTTGATTCATAGTTAGACTTTCCTTCTCTAAATAATATAGATTCACCTCTTGAGATAGACTTGGAATCATCTGATATCAAAGGTCCTATAGGAGAAGTTGTAGGTGAGCCTGACAAACAAGTAGAATCTTCCACTAACCTGTCACAAGAGATCATCGAAGTCAACCTCCATAGTGTCAAGGTTTTACCTCCTAGAATCTTAAGATAAGGGAAACAAGTCATTGGTTCTCGATGATAAAGCCCCTCCACGGATGCTTCACCCTTGGATATGCTTGTGGTGGATCAACTTAGAGTTGATTATAATATCCCTCACTAAGAATGTTGCTAAGTTAAGCATATATGATGCCCTTATCTTATCTAAAGATATGAGAGAATCATTAATCAAGGCTCTTCTTGATCCAGAGATATGCTTAGCTTAGTTGACCGCTATTGGAGAGAAGGCACATTATTCAAGAGAAGCTAAGGGAATCACCTTCACAGATGAAGACCTTCTTCTTGGGGGACATGGAGCACAACCATCCTGTCCACATTACAGTGGATATGAGTAGATTCAGACTTTCTAGGGTTCTTGTTGATCCAGGTGCATCGGTGAACATTATGAGTCTAAAGACCCTTGCCTACTAAGTATTGACATCTCTACACTCTGAGGAGATCGGATGATGTTGAGAGGATTCAATGAATAAGGAGAGGGCTTTAGGTTCTATAGTGTTAACTTTGGAAATAGGTGACTGTAAGATCGAAGCCAAGTTTTATATTGATTTGAATACATTGTTCCGCTTTGATTCTGGATACATTAGAATAAGATGATTCCATATTCCCTTCATTAATGCATCAAGTTCAGAAAGGATGGAATTGAATACTGTGTCAAAGGAGATGAAAAGCCATTTTTATTCAGAGAGTTTGAGATACATGAAGATGCGACCTACTATCTTCCTTAAAACACCTTTTCTCATGAACTTGGTCAAAATTCAAATACAAAAGAAAAAGAAAAATAAGAAAAAGAAAAGAAAAATGAAAGTTTAAGTGAACAAGAAAAGGTCATCAAGGAAGAAGTAGAGCCGCATGTCACATTCCACCCACAGTTCATTCCATCACATGGACATATGGGTAGGATGACTTGACCTCTACAAACAGAGGCATAGATAGAAATAGAGGTAGTTCCAGAGGTGAAAGACCCCCTGGTTGGCAACCAGCCAATAGGGGTTATGTTCCAATTCATAGGAGTACCCTTACTATTCTCATAGACTTGGAATCAAGCTCGGAGGACCAGTCTAATGTGATTAGCATACCATCCAACCCTCTCAGCATGTTTCATTGGAGGTGACACTCGAGCCAGATAGCGATGATGACCAGGCCTCCAAGCAAAGCATGAATATATTCAAATCAAGTTTATGTGAAACTATTAGCTAGCAGTTAGGAACCTTAGCTCTAACCTCACTTTCCTCTCAAAAAGTTGAAGGTTTGGTAGTTAAGGAAGCCCCTCAGTCTTTCATGTATGTCAAGCCGAAGAGATTCTTATTGGGATCATCATCCTCTAGTCCAGAAACTGATGTAGGACTTGAGGATAATTCATATAAAGAATTAATAGAATTACCTTTTGATTAGTACTCGCCTTGCGCTCTTAATCTTGCAAAGAATGGTTTGATTCCTTATACATGGTCCAAGCACATGTCAGAGTACTTCAAGAAGTTGTGGACCAACAGAGGCATGGATGCATAATCAAGATCAGGACTAGGATTCAGTATAGTGGGTCTAGTCGATGATGATGATTACTACTTAGTTATTACCAATCATCTGGAATCTGATAGGTTCTTCTTAAACCACACTAACTTTTATGAGGATGTGTGTTTAGAAATTTCAGATGATCCAGATGATCTCCAAATCAAAGATGCATTATCAAAATTTGAAGTGGAAATCCATTCAACAATTGACAAGCTCAAAGAAATCAACTTCGGGATAGAAGAAAATCCACGCCTGGCATAGATCGGTTCATTATTGAATGAAGAAGAAAGTCAAGACTTAGTTAGGCTATTGATTGAGTTTAAGGATTGCTTTGTATGGAGTTATGAAGAGATGCTCAGATTATCTCCTGATGTAGTAGAACTTAACACTAACCCTATCAAGCAAGCTCCTAGATGCATGTGACTAAAATCAAACAAGTAATTTAAGTCAAGAAATTGATCAATGCTAGTTTCATCAGGGAAAAAAATACCCTACATGGTTAGCCAATGTTGTGCCAATTAAGAAAAAGAATGGCCAAATTTACATATGCATTTTTAGGGACTTAATAAGGCATGTCCTAAAGATGAATTTCTCTTCCTATACCAATTAATGGTGGACATCGCCTCTCTCATGAAGTATTCTCCTTCATGGATGGGTCATCTGGCTACAACCAAATCAAGATGACCCCTGAGGATGAAAGAAACACTACTTTTTGAACCTCGATCAAAATCTATTATTATAAAGTCATACCTTTCGGCCTTAAAAATGCTAGTGCTACATACCAACGTGATCTTCAAATGAACTCATTCATTATGTTGAATAGTATGTTGATGATCTAGTAGTCAAAAGAAAATAAAAGGAAGACCATCTCTTTGACTTGAGAGTAATTTTTGAATGATTAAGATAATATAACTTCAAAATGAATCCCCTGAAGTGTGCATTTAAAGTAGCTTCAGAGAAGTTCCTTGGGTTTGTTGTCTGACTCCAGGGACTAGAGATAGATCTAGAAAAGATCAAAGCTATCTTATAAATGCCACCACCTAAAAGTTTAACTCAACTCAGATTTTTCCAAGGGTGGTTGGCGTATCTAAGATGCTTTATTCCAATCTATCAGAAGATGCAAGCCATTTTCAGCACTTATAAAAAAGCATGCCAAGTTCAAGTGGGATGACAAGTGCCAGCATGCCTTTGAAGATATCAAGCAGTATTTGGTGAAGCCGCCAGTTCTAGCAGCCCCTATCCCGGGCAAGCCACTCATCCTCTACACTACTATATTGGATGACTCCCTCGACACTTTGTTGACTCAAACCAATGATGAAGGGAAGGAGAGGGCTCTCTACTACCTCGACCATTATGCGATCCCTCACAAACTACCCCTATTGAGAAACCCTTTTTATTTGTATCCCAGAAGCTATGGTACTATAAGCTTTCTCATAAGGTGAACTTGATTTCAAGAATAAATCCACTGCAATATCTCATGACATGGCCAACGTTATCCAGATGGTTGGTGCGTTGGTCCATGATTCTCTCACAGTTTGATATCATATTCATACCCCTCCGTCCGGTGAAAGGATAAGCACTAGTGGATTTCTTAGCAGCACATCCACTGCTCGTTGATTCCCCGCTTAGTGACGATCTGGTTGACGAACAAATCATGAACTTAGGGGAGGTTGACAATCACCATTGGGAGATGTATTTTGATGGTGGGGCTTCCTTTCAAAAAGGAGAAGAACCATGATCTACTCTTCCAGGAAAGGCAGGGGTAGGAATAGTTCTCTCTAACCTGATGTGATGAGATTCTCATACTATCTCTAATTCTGAAATGAAATTTGATTGCTAGTGGGTTAGCCATTATAGTTTATGTTAAGAACATCAACATCTAGATTCTCATTTGTCAACCAGTTGTTAGGTCCTACAAGGTTCTAAAACATAAGCTTTGTCACTACCATGAGTATACCATAAAGTTGTTGGCCCAAATCCCTGAGGTCACCATCTACAAGGTTCCTCGAGGAGATAACGTAGTAGCAGATTCTTTGGCCAAACTTGCTAAGGAATTGGCATGTCTCGAAGATGAGTTCATTCCAATAAGTGTCCAAAATAGACAAGTTCTATCCCTTATTGATGTTGAACTCATCGAGAGACTTTCTCTTGAAGGGGAGGTTATCATTGCCAATATAGACGAGGAGCTGGATTGGATGCAACCATTCATATTTTTTGAACACGGCACACTATCAAGAAATCATAAGCCCATCAGATGAACCAGAGAGCTCTCTCCTTTGCTCTTGTGGATGGCACCTTGTACCGACGGTCTTTCGATCAAATGTGGTTATGCTGTTTGGACAAACACGAAGCCCGTAGGATCATGACCAAGGTACATTCAAGTCTTTGTGGAGTGCATCAGTCTAGTTGGAAGATGAAAGCAAAGATCAAGAGACTAGGATATTTAGCCTTCGATGATTACACAATGCATGGTCGTGGCTAGGAGATGCTACTAATGTCAGGTACATGGTGTGGTCCTACATCAACCACCCAACATTCTACATCCTACATTGGCCTCATGACCATTTGAGTGTTGGGGTACTGACATATTGGGTCCTATCGATCCTCATTCTTCCAAGGGGCATCGATTCATCCTAGCTGCCACCGACTACTTTTCCAAGTGGGCGGAAGCAATCCCACTCAGAGAGGTCACATCTCAGCATGTGCTCTAGTTTTTCAGGAATCATATCGTATATAGGTTTGGGGTGCATCGATGAATTATATCTGATAATGGTATCGAATTCAAGAGCACCAATATCAACAGCTTCGCTAGGAGACATAGTATAGATTAGAGATACTCCACCATCTATTATCCCAGGGAAAATGGCCTAGCAGAGGCGTTCAACAAAACTGTCATCAAATTACTAAAGAAGATATTAGATGACAACAAGCGATAGTGGCATGAGCAGTTGGTTAATGCTTTGTGGGCCTAGTGCACCACATACAGAACTACAACTCAATCTACCCCATTCTCCTTAGTGTATGGGTCTGAAGCCATTCTAGTTAAGTTCAACTCCCATCACTAACGATAGTAATGGGTAGAAAAATCACTACAGATCAGAATGCCAAGTTACGATTAGAAGAGCTCAAAGATTTTGAGGAGAGAAGCCTACAGGCGTGCTAAAACCTCGAGTTGTACAAGGCCAAAATGATTCAAGCTCACAACAAGCTGGTCCACCCTAGAACTTCTCAAGTAGGAGAGCTTGTCCTAGTTCTAAGGAGACCAATTGTTGCCTATCAAAAGATGGGAGGCAAGTTTGAACCCACTTGGGAAGGCCCTTTTTTCATAGAAAAGGCCTACCAAGGAGAATCTTATCAACTTATTGATTGTAAAGGGGAACACCCAATGCTTCCAATTAATGGGCTCTATTTAAAGAAATTTTACCCATAAAAAATTGTTTGAAAGCAATTATCATCAAAATAACAAAATTTCATTCCAATTCATCAAAATCTTCTCTTCATTCAAAGTATTGTTTGCTTATCTTGTGAATCTGCCACGACATGTTTAGGGTAGGTGTAAGAGAACCCAAGAGGCATCCTATCCTTCTTTCACAAAATGAGCACAATCAAACACAATTTTCTAATGCTACTAAAATAGGTGTGTGAGAACCCAAGAGGCATCCTATTTTGACTATCACGACTAAGTTAGGTGTGAGAAAACCCAAGCGACATCCTTTCTTAGTGGGATCACAACTGCCATTCATGGTACCATTTCATCAATTCCCTAGCATGTTTTAGGAAAAGAGTGAGAGAACACGAGAGGCATCATATTCCTTCTAATACAAATACCAACAAAATCAAATACATATCTTTTGTCTCGAGCTATTTTGATGTGGGAGAAAGCCCCCTGTGGCACTTACTCATTAGCTGCTCTAGGTCAGGTTAACATGCTACCTTGCTAGTATATCACCCCAATGGTCACTTATCTGGCGGATGTGAGTCCTCATGCTTTCTTCCTGACTTAACCATTACAAACCAACGAGCATCTTATTAGTTTGGTAAACTTCACTGCCCAGCCAGTAAGCTGCCTCATGTTGATTTTGTTTAAGAAGATCTGAGTCCCCGTGCTTTCTTCTTGTACTAACCATCATGCACGGACTAGGTCGAGTATATTTTAGGTTTAGGTTAAGTATTCCAGAGGTTCCTTTCCTCTTGACTACTTTTGAGTCAATATAAGTCCCCTAGTGGCATTCACTTAGTAGTCTCCCTAAGTCGGATAACACTTATCGAGCCAAAGATAGACTATCCCGACAATCAGTTTCGTTATAGGAGGATGTGAGTCCCCGATGCTTTCTTCCTAGGCTGATTGTTGTAAACCAACATGCACCTTAGGTTGGTTGATGCTCGTTATGCTGACAGCGACTCACCTTACTAGTAAGCATCCTATCCTCAATAAACAAGTCCTTGCTAGATCCTCTCAATAGTCTGACTAGTAAGCATCCTATCCTCAACAAGATCAGGAGAAGACACACTCAAAATTCTAGAATAGGTTGCTTATTCTTTGAGTTGCCTCAACAAAGTCGCCCCAAATTTGATGATGGAGCTATCAGGTAAGCGGATACTATCAACAAAAAAGCTAATACCACAAGTGGCAGCAAAGATCAACTTGCCTACCATTTTCTTATTTTTAGAAACAAACATTAATTAAAAATGTAAAACAACCAGAATATGGTCAAAACATGTTTTTGACTTATCATGATATTTTAGCCAATGATATGGCCAAGATTTTCTCTCTCTCTATTTTTTTATTTTCTTTCAGATTTTGTTTCTAGATGTTGGATAAATTCAACCAAGGATGAAATGAAGAAGTATCCACGAAGAAAGGCTGTCATGATCGGTGATTTACACTAGTACACATATATAGAAATAACCATATATTTCTAAGAGGAGAGAGGAACCAATCCCTAAGAAGTTGCGAAAATATTTGGTGTTTTCTGGAATAGAGAAAAGAAATGACACCACATAGAGTTTAGGAATATTTTATTTAGATGACCAAATATGAAATTAAGGAATAAACATATTATCTCGAAAGATAAACATGCTCTTCGGTAATGAATTTGATCATTTCAATAAAAGACTCCTAAGGATAATGGGTCTTTTAGTGTACAGTATTTTTCTTGAAATACACAAAAATAGAACATGGTTTAATATATCCACGGGATCATGGTTCCCTATAAAGGCAAGCCTCTATAATTAATCACATCTTAGGAAGGGTCTCCTCTTAGGAATACTCTTGATTAACTTTCAAAGAATTGATTTTTGGAAATTCAATTGGGGGAGGACCAAATTAGAGAGAGTTATTTTCAAGAGTCAAATGGAAAAAAGTAGGAAATGGCTATTGATATTGGGATATTAGTAGACATTTCATCTATCCTATGGTTGGGCTTCAAATTTAGGATTTATTTTTAGATTTCAAGTTATCATTTTCTTAGAAATCTAGGGCTTAGATTCTAGCAGTATAAGACTACAAAAATTCCTAGAGTTGATGACTTATTCCTAAAAGGATGCTTCAGAACCTAGTCTACAGGTTCTTTTGACACATGTCAGATGCTTAATCTAGTTCTATCCTTGGGAATCATTGGCCATTCTCCTCACTTGATGGAACAAACCTATCCCTGACTTTTCTGGACTTACAACCTTTCTAGAGCTGCCACACCTAAGATAATTTTAAAACCATGAGGCTAAGTCATATGAATGTAAGATGGTTGGGTTGTTGTATTCTTAGGAAAGGAATCTATGAACCTAGACTCACTCCATAATCCCTAAGATCATGTAGGGTATGAAGATGCACCTAACTAATACATATTTTTTTAGATTTTAATAAATTTTGATTCAGAATTCATTTAGGCCATCGAAATACAATTTATGCCTAATGCATGCAATTAGAAAAAGGTTATGGGCCAAATCATAATAGAAGAAGGTGTTCTTCCATCATAGGCTCTCAAAGGTCAAGCCCAAGTTCTCTGGTAAAGATGGAAGTCCTTCATTAATCAAAAATGAAATAATATGATTTATGCATGATGTTAAAACATCCAATTAAGGGGTTGCTACATATTTTATCTTCCTTTAATATCTAGGCTATTATATAAAGATTATGAGTTGTAATTTTTTATATTTTGTTAATTGGGTATAAAATTTAATTTATCCATGAGCCTATGTCCAGGCATTCATCACAAAATAAACATAACATAGAAAGAAATCTAAGAAAAAATGATGTTTTATTGCACCCAAAATAAATCAAGGCAAATTAAATTATATAAGAAAAAAATGCGATATGTACACCCGGATGAAAGAAAAATAGGCAGTCGAGTTCTGCCCTTATACAACCCGACCTAGAACTATAAGTTTAGATCTATGGGTCTTCTTTCCGTGTCCTTCTTGAGGACATCCATGGGATCCACAGGGGACCACCACAACATTTCCTAGTTGGGTCAGCTCCTACTAATCCTAGACCCCATAGATCCTAACCTAATTCTAAGCTCAAATTTACATTTAAAATTCAAAAATAAATCCTAAGTCCTGCAAAACAGATGTTAGGAAATACACACATCACACAAAGCAGTTTATATTTCACAAACATATGGGCTTAGCATTAGTTTCTTGCCAAGCCCACCTATCCTCTGGACTTTGTTAAGGGATTTTCAGCACCTATAAGAAAACAACAAATTTATGATTTATTTATCACAGCGATCCCTTTAACATAGTCCTTTGCAGAAAATAATGTTAAATCTAGAAAGAACACCCTAACATCTAGTCTAATGAACAAACAAGCCTAGGCATCTAGTCTAAAGCAATGTACCACACAGACATGTGAAGCACAACGCAACATATCACAGAAGATTTAAAAAAAAATCATAGAATGATTTAACCTAGATCTAGAGTCTGTGACCTAAGTAATCTAGTGTTTGTAAAAGAGGGGTTTGTGTGGCAAGGCTTTACTAGGCTCCTTTAAGTTCAAGTTTAAATTTGAAGTTTGAATTTGTTTAATTTTTACCAATGGTTGGTTTCAATTCAAGTAGTTTAGTGATTTAATTTCCCTTTTTATGTTCATTTTATTTGGTTAATGTAATATTTAAGTTTTCAAGAATGAGAAATAGAATGAATTTCATTTTTAGGTGAAACTTACTTTATTCCACATCCTAAATCCTAATGAGGTTTCCAAAAGTCTAATTAAGACCCCTAAGTATCTTAATTAATCCTTTTGATGTTATTAATGTTTGGATTGGTTTTTGATTCTTTTCTTTTTAGATTTGATTTGAATTATTTCATTTGCTTAAATTACTTTGTTTGATTTGTTTCATTTAGAATTAAGCTATGTAAGTTTCATTTGATTTGGTTCATGTTAATTTAAAGAGTTTAGATTAAAGTTTGATTTTATTCAATTTAATTTAAGTCATTAAATCATTGATTTATAAATTTTAAGGTTTAAATTTATTAATATAAATTAGAACCTTAAGTTTGTTCTTGGATTATGCTTAACCTAAAGTACTTGATTTAATTATTTGATCTGATTTGATTATCCTAGGTTTTAGATTAATTATATAAATTTATTAGAGATGAGTGGTTTCATTAAATTTTATTGATTCAAATGTTAAGGTTTAAGTTAATTAATAGTTTTATTAACCTAAGGTTTTATTTCATTTTTTTAAGATTGAATTTTATTACTTTAATTGACTTGGGATATTTAGAGAAGTTTCTGAATAGTTTTCTAATGTTTGATAGAGATTAGTTTGAATTACCACTTTATTTAATAAGTTTATTAATTTCCTTAGCCCAATTTTTGATTAACATTGACCTAAGGATTTGGAAATTTAATAACTCCTAATCTAGAGTTCAATTAGACTTGAAATATTTCTATCAAGTAGGGTTATATGCCAATTTTATATCCCTAAAGTTCCAGCTTAATTAGATATGTAATTAGGGTGTAATTAAGGTTTTAATTATTTTATTTAAACCTAAATTAAGCTTATTTTATTAAGATTCAATAAGGGATTTTATTTTTTTACTAATTCTTTACCAAAATACCTTTCCAATGAGGGTTTATTTATAATTTTTGGTTAACTGGTTGATTTACTATGATTTAATTAAGTTCACGTTATTTAATTGAATTATTTAATTCATTTAATTACTTAATTAAGTTAATTTAGGGATTGTTAGGTTTAGATAGTTTTATTTAAGTTTAATTAGTGTTCTGATTCTCATTAATGTTCATTATGTTGATTAAAGGTTGTTAGATCAATATTTCTTAATTATTTCATTAAAGGTTAATCAATTTAATTAATTGAAAAGTTAAGTATATGAAATTTCAATTTCCTTTGAATTCAGAGAAATAAATCACAAAATTCACCTAAAGTATATTTTATGCTTAATTTCATTTCCTCAAAGTTCCAGAATAATTGGATTATGAGTTTGAGAGTAATTAGGGTTTAATATTTTTCAATTAAACCTAAATTAAGGGAAAAAATATCAAATAAAATTAGGGATTTTAATTTATGTAGATAGATGAATCCATAGAGCTTTTATTTATAATTTTTTGATTTATATTTGATTTTCTATGATTTTTAGAAGTTCTGCATTTTTTAAAATAATTAAATCATTTTAATGATTATAAGCGATTTTAAGTGGGTCCCATGCGAGATCGCTTGCAACATAACGCACTGCATGGCGCATCGCGTGGCATGCACGGTTGGTTTCATTACCACCACATCATCGCATGGTTCAAAATGTGTGATCGCCAACGAACCATCCGATCAAAGATCAGATGGTCCAGATCAATCCTGTGGTTTCTAAATGGTGTAAATTGATCCAATCTGCCTAGATTTGAGTTGTCTGATCCAGATACACATATCGGACGGTGGAGAGATCATCTTTTTTTATTCTTGCGGGAACCGAGGACAATTGATAGTATTTTGCTAGTTGTGACCGATCCAGAACACGAAATCAAGTGATTTCAATTGCTACATAATCATGGATGAATAATCTATGTTTCTTCATATTGAATTGAATTTTCTAAGAAAAAGCTTAAGGTCAATAATAGCATACCTTGATTCGTTGGACGATTAGCATTGCAATTGATCTTAAAGCTTCAAATGCTTGAATCGAACATGCTTGCCAAAGGAATTAGGTTAATTCCTTATGGATTGCTCCCTAGACCAACCCTTGATTGCTATTTTTTGTTTTGATGGTTTGTAGTGATTAAGGACACTTGGGAGGGGGGGGGGGAGGGGGGGATTTCATTTAGGTTCAATTTTGATATGTGAAGGTGTGTGTGTGTTCAATTCTCCTTAGGGAAGTCTCTCTTCTTCTTTTTCTATATGGCTGAGAGTCTTTAAGCGTTTTCCTAACTATCACTTAGTCAGTTTTGATGATGGAGGACCTTGGAAGCTAGCTAGTGCTCTCCTTTTCCATCCTACAGCTGTCCTATGGGAAGAGGTGGGAAGAAGGGAGAAGGAATTTGACTTCTCTAATTCCTTTTGCTTGCATTGGTTTTCCTCATTTGGATTTTATGCAATAATGCAAGAGAAGTATAACTAACTTGATTAGGGATGTAAACCTTCATTAGAAGGGTTTAAGGAAGTGTCACCTCCATCCCATGTGATTTGGTTGGAAGTGGTTTGGTATTTCCTTATTTCTTTTGTCTTGCTTAACTCACTTAACCCAAATTGAGTTAAGTGAATTAAACATAATTTCTTATGGGTCAAATGACCCATTTGACACAACTACACCCAATATGGAGTTAGGTTATGTCCCATCACCATCCCCATTTGATTTAGGACAATCAATTTAGAGTTATTTTGATTTTTCTTGAATTTGAGTTTAATGTGGCTTATTTAGGTTATTTTGATTTAAACGATTTAATTTACCTAATCTAGGCCTCAATAGACTCAAATTCCTTTATTATTGTGATCATACATATTATTTAATTTTTTAAAATAATTTTTGTGATTTAATTTAGTTAAATTTAGTGGGTTGACTTTTTGCCAAGTGGGCCCACTTAAGTTAGTTCTAGGTTGACTAGAGTTGACCTTAGATTTGACATTGATTTTTTATTTTATTTGCATTGATTCTCTTGATTTAATTTATGTTGGATGTTTAATTTGGTTTTGCATTAAACCAAGTAGATTGGATTTAGCTCAAATTGCATTACCTAAGTTACTAAGCATAATAACTTGAATAGCGAATTAGGAAATCCCTATTTGAACTTGAGATCTTTGCATTGCTAAAATGACATCTTCCAAAAATGAGGTCAACAGGATGGTGGGACAAAACCCTTAGGATATTGAACTACATCAAATTCTTTTAGGAGGGTCTACTTTTTGGAACAAATGAGCTCCCTTGGGCTTGTGCCAATGCTTCCTTCACTTGCTACTCGACCATCTGCTTTATGTATTTTTCATGCATGGAGGTGTTATCGGTGACCTTCCTATGCAATCTATCAACATTGTCATCCATGGGAGTGCACTTAGGATGATCTAAGGTATGTACTAGCTCAGACTGATCATTCTCCATTAGGGAAGGCTATGAAACTGGGGCTTGGTTCTACAAGGCTAGAATGGCTGCCATCAACTCCTCTACCCTCTTGTCCATCCTATCAATTTGATAATCCTTCTAACTGATCTATGGTAAACGTGTTGAGTTGAGTGAGATATGTCACCTTCCTCAACTATAACACCTTCTTGGCTATGATGGTCCCAATGCAGGGATCCTCAGGTTTGAACCTTGTGGACTTTTGTTAGGTCATCCAACATGTCATCCTCATCGGGGTCAAAATCTACTCTACCCTCTTCCTAGTTAGAATGATCACTGCCAACTATCTGTTTAACTACAACATGGTAGTCTTCTAGATTGTTTTCTAACGAACGGTCATCTACTCAACCTTGCTCTACTGGAATATAGGATGGTTGATGGTGACCAGGATTAGTGTGTGGAATATATGCATTGAACACTGCAGTGGGTGCACTCCAGTCTGGGACCATCTCGATGTATCGTCCCCTCTCCTCATCCAACTATGGTGGTGGAGCGACCACGACACTCTTGGTCGCCCTTCTTCACCAAAATTGGGATGGAAGGCTGCATAGGGGAGCTTGACCTCACCTCAATAGGTAGCGGAGTGGGATCCTTGGGCTGTGGATCACCAAAGGAGGCTCTCTCTAGATGGGGCTTGGTGGGGACTATAGATGGTGGAACCTGAACTACTGAAGGTGGACGGTGAATGGAGCGGTATGATGGTGGGGACACCAGTTGCCTCTCCACTAAAGATCTCCTCTTATGACTGATGGTACCAAAAAGGAAAATACAATTAGAATGATCAACTCAATCAGCTTACCAATCAGTGAAATCCATCAAAGTGGAGGCCGCTAACTGTCTAGCGTAACTCCTCCTCTCTCGTTTGCTTGGTTGGGCAATAACTCTAACCTCAATGGACCTTTCTCTATGTATCTGATTCCTAACACTCTTAGGGATTAGGCATCTTAGATCATGCAATGTACCAGACTCCGAGCATCTGTAGGCTCCACCAACTCTATGAAAAATGGATCGTAGACTAGCATAGGGCTTCCTCCTCTCCCTAGTTGGTGTCTCATACTCTGCAGGCGGTGTGGGTAATGTGAAAATCTTGTGGTAATCCTCCTCTCCCTCAAAAGCTAAAAATGAAACCACCACTTAAGAGGTCTCAGGGAACCCTTCTGTGACATGGGAGGCCCTCATCTACACTCACTTATATTGCCTTAATCTTGATTATTGTGCGGTGTTGGGTAGTGTGAGGAGTAGAATGGGAACTTGAACCTACCTCGAAGGTAGGGGAGACTATCTCAGAAGCCAAGATATCATGCCCCTTTAGAGTAGGAGAGACTAGGAGAGGTACTAGCATGTCTTTGGAATTACATGAGCAATGACTATCTTTGATACAACCTTTGGAACTAATTGACATAGGTAGGGGACCCTCAATAGCCTTCCACTTCAATGAGGGAAACTTAGAATCAGACTATAGGTCAAATTGAAGAAGTGGCTTCTTCTCTACCACCTCCTCTTGGTTGATGGTAGTGAGGGCTGGTCTCACGCAATTGACCTTGAATTGCTCGAATCCAAGGCCAAAGTTGATGATAGGGGCATCGATGAGTATGACCTAATCCAGGGCCAAATCCACACCATATGCAAAGGTGAAGATCAACTTGCGAAGATATGTAGGCGGAATGAAGAGCTAGAGGCTGCATGGTTGGAAACAAAACTGAATTAGACCTTTGCCTTGAACTATTGACTTGAATTATTGATTTTGATTTGACTTTTGAACTGGAACCCTCATTTAACAAATTTAGGTATGCAAAGTAGGGTTCTTTTGGAGAGATTTGGAAATTTGAAGGAGAGACTTTGCCTTGAGTTGTTTGTTTGAATTTGATTTTGATTTTGGAACACACATTCAACAAATTTGGGTATGTTGAGTGGGGTTCAATTATTTTGGAGAGACTTTTGAAAGTTGTTTGTTGTTTTCTTTTCATTGGAGTTTGACTTTGGAATTTTCATTTAACAGATTTTAGTATGCTAAATGGGGTTCAATTGTATGTTTGAAAATTTTGAAAGCTTTTGTTTTGATGGTTTGATTGTTAATTATTGATGTGTTGATTTGATTTTGAAAAATAGAATTCTCATTTAACAAATTTAGATATGTTAAATGGAGTTCAAATGTGTGTTTGATGTTTGTATTTGATTTGATTTTTTTTGAAAAGGGAACCCTTATTTAACAAATTTAGGTATGTTAAATAGAGTTCAATTGTATGTTTGATGTTGGTATGTTGGTGTTTGATTTTGTTTTGAAAATGAGACTCTCATTTAACAAATTTGAGTATATTAAATGGGGTTCACTGTATTTTTGATTATTGTTAGTTGATGTGTGATTTTGTTTTGATTTTGAAAAGTGAACCCTCACTTAACAAGTTTAGGTATGTTAAGTGGAGTTCAATTGTATGTTGTTTGATGTTGATTGATGTTTGATTTTGTTTTGAAAATGAGGCTCTCATTTAGAAAATTTGGGTATGTTAATTGGAGTTAGTTAATTTTTTGAAAAGGGTTTTAATATTTATTTTTGGAAAAGAGGTTTGTTGTGGTTTGATTTTGATTTTGAAAAGAGGAGCCCTCAATTAGCAAATTTAGGTATGCTAAATAAAGTTCAATTAATTTTATTTGGAAAAGGAATTTGAATATTTTTGGAGAAAATATTATTATTTTGTTTTACTTGACTTTGATTTTAAAAGAGAACCTTTGCTTAGCAAATTTTATTATGTTAAGTGAAGTTCACATGATTTTGCGTTTAAAATATTTTAAAAATTTTGCAAGAGATTTTACTAATTTTACTTTGTATTTTATTGAAGTTTTGTTAAATATGAAATGAACCTTGCTTCTCCGAGCTAGTGGTAAGAGGTTATAAATTCTATTTGATTTATGTCTGGTCATCTCCTTTCTATAATTAATTTATTTTTACCTATCGGGAGTCCCGATAATAGTTTTAAGACCTACTTAGAGTGAGGTCTTAAAACCTAAAGGATGTTGGCTACCTTCGCTTAAGGATGAAATAAGCAAAGTGCCAATGAAAAGAAGTATGGTCTTAGATATATATAAAATATATGTCCACTATCGATGCTTAGAGATAATAATTGTCTACTAGAGATGGAGAGAGGAACCATACCTAGTAGAGTAGCCAGAAAAATTTGTACTGTATATTTTTGGAATGTGGGGACATCATGCAGACTTTAGGGGGTACTTATTGAAGTGATCGGGTACAACATTAAAGTATGATGTACTATCTCAAAAGACAGAAACATCACCCTACAATGGACCTAATCACCTAACAAGGACTCCTAAGGCATGATGGGTCTTCAAATATACCAAAGATCTTTCCCCTATTTTATATGGAAAAGTAAAGTAGGGTTTATTTTAAGCTGGGTTCTTTAGTTCCCTATGGAGGCAAGCCTCTATAGTTAATTACATCCTAGGAAATGAGATTTCCTAAGAGAACTCTCGATTAAATTAGACAATTATTGTCTCTAAAGATTTCAAGGTTAAGATTATCAATAAATTGGCTATGTTTGAAAAATCAAATGTGATTGCTGAATTGGAAAACTTATTATGGATTCCAAAGGAAAATAAGTAGGAAGTGCTAATGATACTAGGAAGCTTAGTGAGCACTCCAACCTATCTTATGGTAAGGCTTTAGATGTTTGAAAGTGAGAGAATTTATTTTGTTTGAGTTGAAATTTTATTAGATTGCTCTTATAACCCATCAATCCAAAATATAGGAAATGCTTGAGGGCTAACTAGCTCCTATCTTAAATCTAGGTAGCTTTAGCACAAGCTAAAGCACAACCTAAATATATGTGAAATGTGGACCTTAGGTTTTCTCTCCACAAGAGAGAATAAACCCATCCAACTTCTAGACTTATAACCGTATGGAGTGGTCGCCAGCTAACACCTCCTACGATTTAAAACTATGTAGTCTGGTCTTATAAAATTACAAGATGGCTTGGCTTGTTACTTAATTGGAAAGAAATTAGAGTCCTAAACTCACTCCCTAAGAGACTAGAGTATGGGTGGTATGAACATATGACTTAGTCTATAAATACAAATCTTGACAATTTTTATTTTATTTTGACACAATATTTTGGACAAAGACTTTAGGATTTTTACTGCCTAAATGTATGATGAAATTGATTGTCAGCTAAATCAGCTAAAGGAGGGTGTTCTCTACCATAAGGGATTCCCTCACAGGTAAAGCATTCCCCTATTGTGCAAGGATGGAGATCCCCCATATTCAAGGAAGAAGTAATATAACACGCATGATGTTACAACTATAATGTTACTAAATCTTTTTACTGTCTTTTTTAGAGCATAGGCTTTATGATTAGGTTATGAGTTGTTTAAAATTTTAATTATGAGTTATTAATTGGGATAGAAAAATTAATTTTGTCTAAAGAGACTACCGCATCCAGGCCACACATTAAAACATCATTCATAAAAAAACTATGAAAATGATGCAATCCTAATACGCAAGCTAAATATAGCAACAATCATTTTTATAAACTATTGTAAGAGAATTAAAGGTCGGTGCAATCAAGTACCACCGTATACCCAAAAAAAATAAAATTGGGTAGCCGAGCTCTACCCTTATACAACCCATAATATAAAAGAATAATTACAATTAGAAATGAATACATGCTATGAGAGTCTTTATTTCTTCATTCTTTTATCCTCTTCTTTTTCCTAATTTGATTAGGTTGGTGTCAAATGCATCACAGGGCACCCCAGGACTAAACGTTCTAGCCACTGTACATCCTAATCCCCCATAGCACTAATCCTATTTCCCATTGAAAAAGTTACATTTATATAGGAAAAATAAATCTAACTGCACCTGCGAAATATAGGTTTGCTAAACATATATACAATCCCAAGCAGTCATATTTATAATTTGGATTTAACACCCTACACATGGGTATCCAAGCTTACCAGTCCTAACTTGGATTATACTTTTAGGAGTTTAAGCAACCTACAAGTAAAACATTTATATTTATTTTTAAGCAACCCCTTAAGCATAATCTCATGTAGAAAATATGATTAGACTAATAATGGTCTAACATCCAATCTATGCATATACACCTTAACATCTAGTCTAAAATATTACATCACAAAATAAAACATACATCATAAATACACCATCCTAACTTAGGACTAGAAATTATGGCCTAATTCTAATGTGTGTGCTAAGGCTTTGTGCAGTATTTCTTAGCTAGACATTGAAGTTATGCTTATCTAGATTTGAAAAGGTTTAATTTAACCATAAAGGTTAGTTTTATTTCAAGTTGTTTAACTGATTTATGAATTTGAATTTATATTTTTCTTTGTTTCATTTGATTTACACTTAGCTTTTAAGTGTTATAAAGAAAAGAAAGAGGCTTACCCTCTTTCATCCCTACCTTAAGCCATTTTTAAAGCACATTTTTATGAGTTAGTTCTCTTTAGTGGATGACTTATTAAGTACTCTCTTATTAATCCTAAGTTTGGTTTGACATTAAATAATCATATTCAATATGAAAGGCATCTTAATATTAATATAATTAAATTACTATAACATGACATATGTCAAGTCATTCGTTTCCATCACATGTAACATGCACATGATTTAACACTTAACAGATCTATACATACAACACATTTTAGCACATTTAAATGATGAAAGAAGCATACATACGCAATGGAAAAAGAAGAGACTTTCATTTATTAATCAAGTATACATGCATATGTATAAAAGATATAAACAAGTACGTGCCATTGTTAACCAGGGAAGTGAGATAGTCAAATGACCTCCTTTGGGCTACTTAAAGTCTTGTATTCTCGAGATGTCCAGGCTATATACTTATTATCTTAAATACGTATTAATGCATAAATAACTATATAGATCAAAGTCATGCAATAGGTGATATTTTCCTTAGTTGACTTATATATATATATATATATATATATATATATGAATTAAAGCTCTATCTAAATTCTAATACAAAAATATATATGAATGAATTTAAATAAGTATGTGCCTTTGTTAACCAGGGAAGTGAGGTAATCAAACAACCTCCTTGGGGCTACTTAAAGTCTCGTAATCTCGAAATGTCTAGACTATATACTTATTAACATTCAATCATATGTAGATTCATATACATGAACAAAGGAAAGAAGCTTTGCATCCATATACTACATATTTTAGTGACTCGAGCAATTATGAATACATGTATATTTAGAGAAAAAGAGAGGATTTTCATTCTTTAATCAGATACACATACATATGTATAAAAGACGTAAGTAAGTACATGTCATTGTTTAAACCAAGAAAGTGAGATAATCAAATGACCTCCTTAGGGGTACTTAAAGCCTCGTATTCTTGTGATGTAGAGACTACATACTTTCCATCTTAAATACATATTAATTTATACATAAATTAGAAGAATAAATTTCATGAAAAGAATGTAATTTTCATTAGTTGAATCATTTATGCATATGAATTAAAGCTCCATCCAAATTCTAATTCCAAAATATATAGGAATAAAATCAAATGGATATGTTCCTTTGTTAACTAGGGAAGTTAGATAATCAATTGAACATCTTAGGGCTATTTAAAGTCTCGTATTCCTGGGATGTCCATACTGTATACCCATTTTCATTCAAACTTACATAAATCTATACATGAATATAAGAAAGAGAGCTTCACATCCACATAACTAAGCTATAAGCACATGTAGGTCCTATATGAGTTTATAACTATCATCATTCCATAGGTTACTATCAATTTATATGCTTCAAAAAATAGATTTGAATCTATTAGTGATAGCAACCACACATATCATTAAGTTAAGTCAACACATGCAAGCTTACATAAATATAATCTATTTGATTCATTTAGATTTGAAAACATAAATGCATGGAATCATTTGACATACAACATATAAAAGTGAGTAAGAAGGAATGAATAAACATAAACATGTGATTCATTCAAATACATTAATTCTTAAGGACAAACACATTAAATAAAATTAGTTAAAGAAAACCAATGCTTATTATTAATTTGATTCTTAGATTTGGGTTGGACTTAAAAGAGAAGAGATTACTTGCTATTTTAATCTCATTCCCATGTTGGTAACCTTATTTTGTTCAAGGAAAGGTAATTAAGTCAATTTTATGAATTAATTAGGTTGAATCATTAATTAAATCACCTACTTACCCTTTCCCATGCATTTTTAATTTAATTAATCATTTATTCATGAGCCGCAATTGATATGAACATGTAATAAAATAAAATTGCAATGCTCTTAAAGGACCTAATGCTATTAGCTCATAATTAAATAATAATTAAGTGCTTTTATGATTTTTCCACACTTTTGGATTAATCATAATTTTCTTTAAGGGTCTTTATGTTGTTAAACACTTAAAGAGGAACTCTCTATTTCATTGTTAGTTATCTGATGTGATTTGCATTTCAATTTGATTTGATTTAGCCATTTGATTAATTAATTAAACACTCAATTAATTACCATCTTAATTAATCCTCTTAATAATGAAATGAACTTGGGAATGGGACTAGGAAAGAGGTCCTAATGACTTTCCCTCATACCTTCACTGTCAATCAGTGATTAATAAGTTTTTATTAAATAATTTTTGTTGTTTAGAAAGTTAATTAATTATTAAATTAATTAAAGGGGGTATTTAAGGTAAGAAATACCAATTTTCCTAATTACCTAAGCAATAAATTCCATGTAATTCATGGGAGGCAAAGGTCATCATATTAAATCAATTCTCCAAATTTGGAATTAATTACCCAAGTAATTAGGGCTTAATTAATCTAATTAAGTATGCATTCAAACTTTAATTAAGCCTTAATTTCTACTTAAAACTAAATGGAAATAATTTTAATTAATTATCTTGTATTTCACCTTTAAAATGAATATTTATTTGCATTTTTCTGATTTTTCTACAATCAGTTATGATTTTTCAAAGTTTTAGTGATTAAAACCCATTATTATGATTTAATTAAGCCTAATCCCATTAGTGCCACATGGATCGCTGACGTGGCATGCTTTCCATGTGGCATCGCATGATTGGTTATTTAAAACCATCCAACTCAGGGCTGACGTGGCGGCGGTGGATGTGCTTTCTTCGTCGCTGTATGATCTAGGATTGCATGGTGAAGATTAATCCTGCAGTTCCCTCAGGATAAAATAGGAATTAATCTAATGTGAGATCATGACTATCCATTCCAATAATGCAGAATGGATGATAGATGATCTATCATCCCGGCGATGGAAGTGGACAAATCAACTTCTATGCATTAGAGCTCGTCAGAGCTCAAGGAGGCTTGGGATCAATCACACACCTTCATGAGGTTGATCTACAAGGATCCTATGGTTGGATTTGCATGACATTCACATTTCCTTCAAAAAGGCCATAATTTTTTTTGAAAATTCTCAGTAAGCCTGAAAAGTACTTTGCCAGAGCTTCAGATCAGCGGTGAATGACTTAGGTAGCTTTGCCTTGAAAGGTGAAGCTTTGTTAAGAAGATGGTGCCTTAACTCCTCACCGGTGGCTCTATGAGTCAACCACCATCAAAAAACTCATCAAAGTTATGCTTGAAGGGGCTTCCAGTGCTCGAATCGCTCAAAAGAAGATTCTTTTTTCCTCGCTAGAGCTTGGTGAATGTGTGGGTGAAGTTAATTTGGGATTGGTTTGGATTTGGTGGAGTCAGACAGAGTCTGAGCTTGTCCTATCTCAGGTTGGTGTTTTTTGGCAAGGGGAAGGCTCAGGAAGCTCAAGGAAATACTTTAGCGGCTCATTTCAAGTTGATAGGGCTCTGAGAATGCTTAATTGCTTGGTTTATATGGAAATGAGGGGGGTATACCCCCTCTTTCCTTTGATCAAATGATCTGGATTCCATTGGAATCTAGTGGCCATTTGGTCAGCACAAGCCACCGAGGGTGGTAGGGAATCAATGAAGTGGCTCAATTTGGTTGGCCAAGTGAGGAGGAGTGCCTACCATGGAAGGAGAACTGGGTGTCCTTAGTTTCCAAGTGCTTCAATGGGAAGAGAGGGGTGAAATCACCTCCACTTGGCTCATGGCTAACCTAATCACCTTTAGGTCGGGTGAGCTAGTGTCCCTTTTTCTTAGGTAGAGGCCTAAGAGGCAACAATGTGGAGGAGAGCAGGTTTGACCATTCAATTAGGGTATTTGTCCCATTTTGCAAGCTTTACCCATTGGGTTTTAAGTCAATTTGGGTCAAGCATGGGTTGGGTTAGATTTGGGTTGGCCCAGGGTGACCTAAGGAAGGACCATGCCAAGTTTTATTAGATTTTGGGTTGGTTTGAATGGGTTTGGCTTAATTTGACTCATGTAGGTCAAATTGGGCTAGGTTGGGTCAAGTTGACCAATTTGTCAAATTGGGTCAAACCAAGGCTTGGGTCAAGTTGAAATGAGTGTTTGGAATGTTTTGATATAATTGGTTTGGTTCAATTTGGTTTAGGTTTGGATCTGACCCATTTGAGTTCTTATGGGTCAAATGGGTCAGGTTGACAAATTTGACCAAATTGGCCAAATTAGCTTGGGTTAGGCATTGTTTCATGTTCAATTGATTAATTGAAGATGATTGTAGGCTTGGTTTGAATCAATTTGGATTTAGTAATGATTTAGGCCAAGTTGACCTTTTAGGTCAATTAGGGCTAAATAAGCTAATTGGGTTCAATCAAGGCTTTGATCATGTTCAATGATCAATTTGGAATGAACTTAAGCCATTGGTTGTAATCAATTTGGGTTAGATTTTGGTTTGACTCAATTTGGCCTTTTAGGTCAAATTGGGTCAACTTGGGCCAAAGGGCCAATTGGGTTTGGTTTGGCTTAATTGATGGTCAAGTCATGTTCAAGGATTGATTTTAGGTTGATGCGGATCATTGGTTTCAATTAATTTAGCTTAGGATGAGATTTGGTTCATTTGGTTCATGTAGGTTAAGTTGGTTGATTTTGTCAAATGACCAAATTGACTTGGTTTGACCCAATGGATTGTAATTGATCAATCAAGGATGATCAATAATCATCATAGGAGGTTTTGGATGGTTTGGTTCAATCCAATTTGGTATAGATTGAAATTTGGTTCAAATAGGTCTTTTAGGTCACTTTGGGTCAAGTGAGTCTTAATGGGTTAATTGGCTTGATCTTGGGTTGAATTGAGTTAAGTTGAGCTTAGATATTGATTTGGGATTGTAAATTTGATTTAGCTTAGAATGATGATTGAATGATTGATTGATTTATGAGAAAATCAATTGAATTTGAATTATATTGAATGGGTTTTTGGCTAAGTCCATATGAAAAAATCATGGGCTTAGGATTGGGTTATGGTATATTTAATTTTGGCTTGAGGATTTGAATATGAGTTGAGATTTGATTGGAATTTAATATGTGGATTTGAGGTTGGATTTTGTCTAAGAAGGTAGGCATGTATTTTATTAGGATATGGGCTAGGTAGGTTTCCCTAAGTCCTAAGGTATGGCATAACCCTATGGCTAACCCTTCTACATCTCTAGGCTTAGGTTAAGTGTTTGCATATCCATTTAAAGTGTCTTATGACTAAGGAGCTCTTAGTGTCTAGATGACCCCTAGACTTATGATGGGAAGATTGAATCCTCACTCCAAAAGTACGATCAACAACAAGTTAAATCCAGATTTACTAAATCTTGTTGATAGAACGATTTATGGGATTCAAATAAATAGAAGCATGTGAATGAGGGTGAGAGCGTAAGCAAAAATTACCTTTTCAATGTCTCCATTCTTTCTTTTAGGTAGCAGGGAAGCAGAAGGAAAGAGCACAAAGGTTGGATTAACTTAAATCTAGACATACATTATTTTTGGACAAGTAAAATTTATTGATTTTGTAATCCCGTTAAACCCTCATTCGCACTTTAAATCTTGATTTACTAAATTCTATTGGTAGGGGGATTTACAGGATTTAGAGAAGCTTAAGTGCGAAGAAGGGTGGGAGGGATAACGAGGATAACCTTCTCAACGTCATCCCTTCTCTTTATCCCCTTTACAAGGTTAAATTCATATTTAGTATATTCTATTCATAGAGTTTCTTATGTGATTATTATTTTCTTTTCTAGTGCAATTGATTGTATTTGAGCTATTTATTTAGTGTTTATGGTATATTATTTTAACAATGAATCAAGAGTTGGTTTCGTTGATTTTATTCTATGATGGAGAATTAAGTGTTGCCAATTAATTTATTTCAACTTACCTTCACGGACAAAATCGTTCCATTAAAGTTCAACAAGACACGAGCTTGTACAATTTGAAATAAAAATTTTTAAGGTCACTACATATTGATCTTGAAAACTACACATTTAATCTAACATGTTATTTTTGAGTGGGGAATGACTTTATATCATCATTCATTTATAATGATGGAGTTTGTGATGTTATCTTGAATGAAGTTTTTTGTCAGACATTAGTGCTTTATGTAGAAGTGAAACATTCTAGTACTGCTCCACAGTAGCTGAAGCTTTGGTAAGGCACCCAAATATTCCACCAAATCATACACAAAAATTCATTTCACTTGCTACAACTACAACACAGAGAAGTTTTGAGGAATTGAATTCATAGTAATTTGTTGTCTCACATAAATTAATTTTGTTGCTACTTTCAACTATTGTATACAAACCTTGCTAATTATATGTAACATAAAATTACAGATCAACAATGAATGTTTCCTTTCATTCATATGAACAAATTATGACACTTTCTAATGCACTCGATGATGAGTACAAGATCACAAATAGTGTCTCAAGTTGTGCATTTGAGCACAGTGATACTGACGATGACTTTTCAACTAGCCTATTGACTCCAACTAAGAATATTGCTAGTCATGATCTTTAAAAAAATCATTTTTTCAGAAATATTGAATAGGAAAGTTGGATGATTTTCTAATGATTATGTGCATATTTTTCAAATGACAAGAGAATGAGATGAGGAGGTTATTTTCTATGGACTATCTGATAACAGTTTATTATCTGATGATGTTGACATTCTAGGAGAACTTGTTGAAGGCTATTGATCTCACTTTTGGAGTGAGAATTGATTCCTCCTATCTTAGATTTAGTAGCCTTTTAGACATTTATACTTCCTTAGTGCTATGATACTTCTAAACCTAGGCCTAGAGACTTTGGCATAACCCTAAGCCTAGAGTTTACCTTAAGACAAGTAAGTTTCACCTATCCTAAGGATTAAACTAAGACTCATGCCCATTAACTCACCCAAACTTAAGCTCAAGTGATTGGAGCTAAACCAACTCAAACCTATTCAAAAAATCTTAATTGAATTTGATTTTTCAATCCAAGCTCCAAGCCAAATTAACTTGGGCCTTAACTCAAGTTAACTTACCACAATCCTATAACTCTATTCAAACCTATTCAAGCAAACTAAATCCAATTTGACTCTATTCAAACCTATTCAAGCAAACTAAATCCAATTTGATTTTATCAATCACTTTAATTATTCAATAGATCATTTTATACTACTCAAACAGTTGCAATCAAGCTAATTGAATCGAGTGAATTTATTAACCCAAGTTAGCCCGTTTGACTTAAAAGGTTCAAATGAGCTAAAATCCAATCAAGCCCAAATGAATTACAGTGAAAGCCACCAATCAACTTCAAATTCATTATTGAATACATCCCAACCATCCATAACTCCAATTGGTCCAAGTTGACTTCACCAAGCCACTTGACCCAAAGTGACCTAAAAGGCCTAATTAAGCTAAACTCTATTCAAAATCCCATTGGATCAAAGCAAGCCATCCAACGATCTCTTGGCATAAAGATTAAGTTCTCAACCACTAAGTTAAGGTGGTTTACATATATCTCATGTTCATATCTCCTCTAGCAATGGAACCTCCTCTAATGAGTTTCTCTATATAGAATCATATAAGTAATGTTACTTCATCTTCTCTTTATGATAAAACATTGCTTTCTATGTGCTAATTCTTCTTATTGAGCTTCTTCCTCTCAACAAATGGACTACTTTTGCAATGGATATGAAAGATCCTATAATTTTTAATGATATAAAAATATATATTTTTATGAAAATATTTTAAAAAAAGAAAATCTTTTCCTTTATGAGGATCAAAAGTTTTCCTTTAGTTGTTCTCCCCTTAGAGTTTGTCAAATATTTTTATTTTTATTTTATTTATTTATTTATTTTTTTGTGAAGCTAGATATACCAACAATATTGTGGTGGCTATATTAACTATGCACACATAATTATATAATTATCAAATAATATAGTTTGTAATTTTTTGTGCATTATGTGTATAACATTAGGGGTTCTCAAATAAAAATTTTGAAATGATCCCTATTATAAGATATCAACCATAATACATTATTTTTTAAAAAGAACGTTCTTGTGAATTAAATCATTATAAGTTGATATGGCTATGACGTATGTTTCTTGATTGTATTGCACCAATAGTTTAATTGAAGTGGATGTCATTCAATTTTGTGGCTCTGAATGTTGGGTTGACTCACCAAAAAGGGTTATAGTCAATAAATCATTAACAAAATGATCTCAAGATTTATCACAATATAGATTGAAATAAATATTTATGTTAAACCATCTCCACATAGAGTGAGTTAGTACTATCACTTACAAATATCTTGACTGCGATTATGGTAATAGTATTTTGAGAAATAATAATCAAAATAAATAATAAGGCTATTTGGATATTTGAGATCTTTTTAAAATAAAGAAATGATCCCTTTAAACTCTCCTTCTCCATCCCTTTTATAGGGAGAATATGAGTCAATTTATAGTTCTTGAGGAGGACATTTTGGTAAGGCTATTTGGGTATTTGAGATCTTTTTAAAAATAAAGAAATGATCCCTTTAAACTCTCCTTCTCCATCCCTTTTATAGGGAGAATATGAGTCAATTTATAGTTCTTGAGGAGGACATTTTGGTAAGTTTAACTAAAATTTTAAAATAATATATCGGATAATCTATGCTGTTCTTTTATTTATAAATTTTTTTTAGCATTTAAGTGAGTTAAGAATATTTAGATTTAGTGATATTGGACTTATTATATTATTCTCATCATGATATTTATTTAAATTATAAGCATATAAAATTTGAAGATCATTTAATCTTTTAATTAATTTCATAAAAATTTAATTATAGCTCAAGTACATGATATAATCTTATAAGAACTTGAATAAAAAAATTTGTTGTTGTTAGGTTCCTATGATTAAAATGCTAAGTTCGACTATTGATTTATTGAAATTACAGTTGAATGTTTTTAAATTTATTTCTTAAAAATTTTAATTTAAAGATTGCATAAAAAATTGTGCTTGATTAGATAATTTTTTTTTTACGATGTGTGATAATTATTTTTTTCCAATTACTTTTATCAATGCATACAAAATACCTAAATAACTACTTTCAAATTTTAATATTTTTGACGAGATTAAAAAACTAATTAAAATCATGACTAAATGTATTATTAACTAGAAATTCACAAATTAATTTTTCATCCATTACATATATACAACTCAATTACATAAAAATTATTATCACTATTTTAAAAGTAAATTTAATTTTAAAACTATAATTTAATTGATAAACAATAACATTCAAAGAAAATTTACTAAACAATTATAGACATATACATTCATACATGCATTTATACATCAAATTGATAAATAAAATATTAAATTTAATTATTAACTGAACAATCTTACATATATCATTGCATAAATTCACTAATCATAGATTTGATCTTATGCGCATAACATATTAATTAAAAAAATACATACAAAGAGAAAATAGGGAAAATCCATCGAGTAGGACAAAAAGAAATGTCTTCATACAATTAATCAAGGAATAGCTCAAGCTTTCAATCTATGAAGAGGATGCATTGACAAACCTTTTTGGACCAAATCAGAATGAGGGAAGGTATAAATGTCACTTAAAAGCAAACAATGATGGCTTGGGTGAAATGTGAAATGGTGAAATGGGACTATGATTTGAGAGATTATATCTTAATATTTTGACGATGAGATACGGGAGCCTCAAGGATGTGCTTCACGGGATGTGGTGGGAGTGAGATATAACATTAAGTTGGGAGAATTACTTGCGGTGCAATGAATGGGCTCTACTTCCTTCACCACATTATACATATGGATATGAAATTGAGCAACATGCTGCTTGGTGAGGAGATGGAGGCCAAGGTTTCGAAATAGCATCAATGTGTTGGTCAGAACTCCCAATTATGTACCACCGGAATGTTACCAAAGCTTCCAGTCACAGAAGAGATGGGTAACGGGATAGACGGGAGATGATTATGGGAGAGATTGGAAAGTGATATTTTTGTTCTCTTTAAATTTTGTAGAGTGTTAGAAATATATACTGAGGATTTTAAGTAATAGATATGTAAATAAGAAAATTTGAAATGTTATGTATGTAAATTCCCTTTTTTTATTATTGATACTATGAGGTTATACTTATATGAATGGGTGATGAGCTATTCATCTAATGTTCTAATTTACTTGTAAGAGTAAAGATTTTTTTCTCTCGAAAAAAAACATGGAGTTAAGGCTAAGAGAAAAACTGGTTTCTGAAATATTTATTAGTTGCACCTAATATTTTACACAAAAGTACTCATGGAGTAAAATATCTCTAGTTCTTATACTCATGAATAAAATAAAAAATAAAGCTATAAAAATTTAGAAATCAACTCTTGCAACCGTTCAGAGACGTAAATATTAAATTGACAAAAAAAGAAAGCTTGGCTGCTATGCGACCAAAAAATAAATAAATAAATACTCATAACTGCTTGAAAACTGAGATTTTATTAAAGAAAAGTCAGAGCAGCTCTCATTATCAGTTCATTTTTTTATGCAGAAAATGAGATACAAACTACATTTTTCAGAAATCTGTCTTAAAGCATAAGGAATAGGTAATCTAAGGAAAATTTAGAAATTGAAAAATATCATTTTAGCATTTTGATTATCAGTGTTAATTTCTAAATAATTGATACATATCTACACAAAAATCAAAAGATTTTTCTGCTTTTGATATAGACAATTATCAAGAACTAAAATTTTTTTGATAAATTCGGCCTCATCCATCCAAAATCTTACCCCTCTATCAGTTTCCTTGAAAGGCATAGTAATGCCTATTATTTCAGCAAATTAATGGCTTTTGTGTAAGAATAAGTAAGTTTTATAGATGAAATAAGTCTCTTTTTCAATAGCATATTAACAAAGGAAACATCAGTAGCCATGCCATGATCCTAGAGGGTGTCAGCCTATTTTTTCTACACATGTTCAAGCGTAGCAGTTCTGACGCTACAGCACCAAGGTGTTGGCCTTTCTATTTTTAGTACTAGTAGTTCAGCACCACCAGTGACTTCTTCTTTTGTCTTGCAAACCAATAGATCTCAACACTGTGACACCGTCGCTCTAGCGTCGAGGCGGTGTCTTTTCTGCCTTTGATCTAATGATATCCAAGTTGTACTGCTGAGGCACTATACATTAGAATTTTTTTTGATAGCGCCCCCAACAATCCATGTAACCCCTAGCGAGCTCACTACTGAGCTCGATCAGTGAAAGTAAGGGCTATGTCGATAGTACATTTCGATTGATCAACACAATAAGTCAATTCATTTCTTTTATTGTCACTGATTTCAATTGAACTTTATTGATGAATTTTTCTTATTGAAATCAATTTCATTGCATAACACATGATAACTTTTGTTGTTTTCTTGATACAACAATTTTCAAAAAAATTAATGTATAATCACTATTTAGTATACAACTCTAAAGTGGTCCCTAAGGGGTTGTTTGGAATCAATTTTGTTTTTTGTTTTTTATTTTTTGTTTTTATTTTTATGTTATTTTTGAAAATATATTTATTTAGAATATTTTCATGTATTTTTTATTTTTTAAGACAAATAATGTTATTTTTAAAAATACTCCAAACAATTTTTAGATGTTTTGAGTATTTTTAAAAACAATAAGTGTAGTCAAACAATTAGTTTTAAACAAAACATAAAAAAAGTGATCCTAATTGGCCCCTAAATGTCTTATGTATAGTTGTCATTTTTTTGAACTTATTTTTGCTTTAGGTATGTAGAGTAATGCTAATGCTACCCACATATGTATAATTTAATTTTTTTTGAAATATTGACATATTATGAATTTTTTATATAATTTATATATAAAAGATATTACAAATGTGTTGATGTGATTTATGTGAATCAAGAAATTAAATTTAGTTTATCCTTTTGAAAAAGATTTTACCACTTAATAAGATGATAATTTTTGGACTAGAAGTTGGTAGAGTTACATATGACTTGTTGAAATAGGTTTATGCCAGTCAATATATTGATTGATTAAATCATGATTATAAACTCAGACTTCTTCAACACTAAGTATGCTTAATAATATATAATGAATTATATTAAAGTAGGTGTTATTGTGTGGTCTTTTTTGGTCAATTCATTTATTTTTTTGTCACTAATTTCAATTCAACTTTATAGATGAATTATCCTTATTGAAATCAATGTGATTGCATAACACAAGCTAACTTTTGTTGTTTTTTGTTTCATTAGTTTTATAAAAAAAATTATGTATAATTGTTATTTTATGTACTATCTTAAGTGGTCCCTAAATGTCTTATGTATAGTTGTCTTTTTTTTTTTTGAAACTTGACTCCTACTTTATGTAAGTATGCTACACTTCTATGTATATTTTTAAATTTTTTTTTTTGAAACATTATGACTTTTATAAATTTTTTTATATAAAAGATATTACAAATGTGATGATGTGATTTATGTGAATAAAAAAAATAATTTTAGCTTTAGGTTTATAACAAGAGCATAGATTTATTCTTTTGAATTAGATTTTACCACTTTAATAAGATGATAATTTTCTTGACTAAACGTTCATAGAGTTCTCAATTTGTTTTCTAGCTAATGTGTTATGTGGGCGTAAAAGATGATTTTTTGACATATGACTTTTTGAAATAAGATTGTGCGAGCCACCATATCCATAGATTAAATCATGATTGTAAACACTTTGAATACTCTTGAATTAATTATGATTTACATTGTCATTCTTGTTATGGTGCTCTTTACACATTGCAATGCATTTCTTATAAATGTCTCATTCATAATAACGTTGGTCATGAGATTAAAAAAATTTATAAGGTGAGTGTCATGATAAGAGAATAAATGATTTTATCTTCTTTTATAAAATTCATTTTATTCATAATCACATAGAAAGATAAATATCAAATATTTTAAAAATAAAAAATAGGTTATAAATATCTATCCTCAAATATTCTTCTCATTATTATCTCATTGAATTTTTTTCTTTCTTTCATTCTCTCTCCAAACCTATTCATAATTCTATTGCCAAGTATACTAATTGAAGATTATTAAAGCATCTCACTCCTACATTAGATCATCTCATTATTCTTAAGTCTCTATAACAATCGTTGAATTTATTATTAAGATGGTTTTGGCTTTTCAACATCACCTATGACTTTTCAATAGTCACTGACCAACAAAATAAGGAGACCCTAAATAGATTGTGTGAAATCAGCCAAAAATAACTCAAATCTATAGTACTTCAATCAGCCACTTCTTCAACTAAGTCTCTACATTTAGATGATGAAAAGAAAAAAAATAAATGATATCAAAACAATTCTTAGATGTGGTGGATAATAACCTCATTAAGATTAAATAGATTGCATTAGCAAATAGATAACATGATTGTAAATGCTGAGTAGAGTATTGAGGAATGCATAAAGATATAATAATTAAACACGTAGTATATTTTGATTAAAGTTAGTAAGAAAATTAACTCCACATTAAAATCATTGGAGAATAAATTTTGATAAACTTCTAGAGAGTCATATTTATGTAGCACCTAGTCTTAATCATCTCGAAGAGTCCATTGAGATTTTGGCAATTTCGTAATCCATTATGTTAAATGGGTCATCTACTATAAGACAATGTTAAAGTTTTTTGGAAAAACTTATTGAGAAATGTTCGAATATATGAGTAATTGCATTTCCTAATATATTTCTAGAAAATTTTAAATTGTAGATTAAACTTGCATTAGAAATGCTTTATAGTGCATGCGAATACTAACAAAAATAATGTTTTGACATATTTTTTGATGATTTTTTTTTTGAAAATACTTTGAGGAGAGGTGGAAGATTGGAAGAAATAAAGCTTCTTTGGTAGTAGAGGACTTGTTTAAACTTTGATCTATGAAGTAGACGTGTTCAAGAGATTTTTACATGCTGAATTAAGATAAAAATGGCATCAAAATAGGTGATACTTGAGTGACTTTGCATAGCAACAAGAATAAAAAAGAGAAATGGAAGTAGGTTTGATGGTTCTAGTTTCTTGATTTTTTTAACATAAGGTCTTCTACAAAATTCACCATTTGATTCCAACAATATTTTTTTGACAATTGTTTCACTTGAAAATATTTTAAGATTAATGGTAAAAATTCACAAAAAATTACAATAATTGCCCAGAAGGATTTCTTAGTGAATAGATCCACCAACACCATTGTAACTAATTTGTCTTACAATTCCCACATGCTATATGAAAGCTTCAATTTGATTAAAATTGCTTCTTATGTAGCTCCACCAAATCTTTATAATAAATTTAATTGATGCTTACACTACTTTGACTTTAAGAGGATGTATATAGCATTATTTTTGTCCATCATGCATTTATAGATTTATTCATCCCATTCTAACTCTGCCCACAATTCCTCTTTGAATAGTTTGTTTTCCCCACATCACTAATATGACTGCCATAATCTTTTGAAAAGCTCATCTATTGAGATTAGGATCTATCTCAATTATTCTCATCCTATATTTTTTTCTCTCTCAAAATTTAGACCATCTTGCTTTACATTTTATGATATGGTCACAAAAAACTATTTAGTCTTTTGGTTCATAGACCCACACATATTGTTGATAATTATACAATTTTTAACTCAACTTTCTAGTAATGATAACAAAAATTTTAATGAACTAACTTCATCATCAAAGTTCATATTAACTTCGCTCGATTGATTTGTGATCTTCTTGAACTCACTATGAACTTATTAATATTTTCCACTACATAAGTGCCTCCAACCATCTAGGAAACAGTTTTCTTTGGGGGATTTACATGCATAACATCAAAAAATTTCTATTTAGATATCTAGCACCCAAAAACTTTTTATTTATATACCCACCACCCAAAACTCATTCATACAATAAAAATACCACTTTAACTGTGATAGTAACTATGTTAAAGCAAGACATACCTTAACCCAGCTCTCATCCTCATCCTCGTACACCACTCTGCATTATTGTAATAATTGAAAAGAGTGAAAGAGTAGTTATTATTTTAATGATTGCCTATAAATAGCTCAAACAATGTCATTTTGCAATAAATCATAGCCTTTGGTGGAAACAATTTCAGCATCATTTTGTTTCATGATTCATTCATTTCTTTGGTTTATTATAAAGTTTGTAAAGAGAAGAAGAGTACTTATTTTTTTACTACTTTTTCACTATAACTATATCAAACATTGTCTTTTAAGAAATAAATCTCTTCAAAAAATAAATTCAGCATGCTTTGCTTTCATGATTTCTTTGTCACTTGATTTATTGTAAGTCTTGCATATAGTAAAAGAGTTTTATTATTTTAATAAATTTTACTGTAAAGTTTCATAGATACTTTCCTCGCAAATGGATCATGGAACCTGCCATAAAACCAAACTAATTATCAATGACTATTTCTCATCATTCTTATTTACATTTAGCAAAATAATTTTTTCTAAATTTGGTTCAAATAACAAATTGGTGTCACCTACTTTCACATTAAGCCTCTCAAGCCAAATATTGATTAAATTAGAAAAAAATTCGGAAATGTAAGATCTAATAGAGACAAACCTTTTGGGTAAAGACAGCAGTAGGGTGAACTCTCAAAGTTAAAGTGAGTTGAGAGATAATTGTGGTAAAATAAAATAATGAGAGGGGCATCGAGTAGGAGTAGCACAGGCTAGGCTCTCCAACAAAAACATTTAGGGAGGACCACAAAGGAGCACATTGTGAACACTCTTAATGAAAGATGTGTTACTAAGATGATGTGCATGAACAGCTTATGACACTAACAGAAGTTAAACGAAAGTGATATTTTTGATGTGTAAATGAGTTTTTGGTGGTCGATATGTAAATAATAAGTTTTGTGAGTAGTATATGTAAACAAAAATGTTTTTGATGCTATGTATGTAAATCTCCCTTTTTTTATTTATGTAGTATACCTTATTCAATAATAAAGTCTTCCAGCACATGTCTCATAAATATTCATCACACCAATTGTAATCCTCACATGTGATAGATTGAAGGCACCATTCTTTATTTTAATGAGAAACACTAACATATATATGCTTGTCTAAGATATTCCAATCTTTTTAACTCATAATTGTCAGAATATTTCAAAAACTTTGGACCTCTCTATTACATCATGTTTGTGTAAGAAGATAATTCCTATAAAAAACTCATAAAAATTCGTAACAAGAATTTCTTCATCTTCATTTATCCATCCATTGAGATTTATGTTTCGCAAATCTTTATCACTGAAAAAAAGAGATTTAATTATCCATCCAACATGCGAATCTCTAAACAATTATAAAAAGAGATGAATAGTCACTCATAGCAAATTTATAAGGAATTCTTAACAAAATTTTTGCACCATGCTTTTAAAACTATAATAATCATCATGTCCTTTTTTATAAGAGAGTTGTCATTGGAACAAATTGATTGATAAATATTTTGATCGCTCCTCATTGATCTCTTGCTTTCAAATTTAAAAAAGAACAGTTAATGAATCTGACCATAATATAAGCTGATTGATTTGTTTTGCTAGCAGTCATCTTTAAATCTTTGTTAGATTAGTTTGAGGTATTTGTCTAGTTCCATTGTCAACAAGTGAAAAAGACACAGCGATATCAGTGGGTATCAACATCTTGCTGAATATTTACAAAGGTTCTTAACAATCTATAATGAATTATATCAAAGTAGGTGCTATTGTGTGGTCTTTTTTGGTCAATTCATTTCTTTTTGTGTCACTAATTACATTTCAACTTTCTTGATGAATTATCCTTATTGAAATCAATGTGATTGCATAACACAAGCTAACTTTTGTTGTTTTTTGATTCATCAATTTTATAATAAAATTTTGTATAATTGTTATTTTATGTACTCTCTTAAGTGGTCCTTAAAAGTCTTATGTATAGTTGCCCTTTTTTTTTTTTGAAATCTGATTCCTACTTTATGTAAGTAGAGTAATGCTAATGCTACACTTCTACATATAATTTAAAATTTTTTTGAAACATTATGATTTTTTATATTATTTATATATTAAAGATATTACAAATGTGATGATTTGAATCAAAAAAATAATTTTAGTTTTAGGTTTATAATAGGAGAATAGCTTTATTCTTTTGAATAAGATTTTACCACTTTAATAAGGTAATAATTTTCTAGACTAAAAGTTCATAGAGTTTTCAATTTGTTTTCCACCTAATGTGCTATGCGGGCAAAGATGATTTTTTTGACATATGACTTTTTGAAATAAGATTGTGTGAGCTGTCATATCCATAGATTAAATCATGATTATAAAATCTTTGACTACTCTTGAAATAATTATGATTTACTTTGCCATTCTTGTTATGATGCTCTTTACACATTGCACTACATTTCTTATAAATGTCTCATTCATAATAACGTTGATCATGAGATTAAAAAAATTTATAAGGTGAGTGTTATGATTAGAGGATAAATGAGTTTATCTTCTTTTATAAAATTCATTTATATTCATAATCACATAGAAAAAATAAATATGAAATATTTTAAAATAAAAATAGGTTATAAATATCTATCCTCAAATATTGATATATATTTTTTCTTTCTCACTCATATTCTCTCTCCAAACCTATTCATAATTCCATTGCCATATATACTAATTGAAGATAAATAAAGCATCTCACCCGAATGTTAAATCATCTCATTATTCTTAAGTATATAACCAAAAGTTATAATATAGTTATATATATATATATATATATATATATATATATATATATATATATATATATATATATATATATATATATATATATATATTATTGTGCCAACCTACAATAGCTTTACTCCACCATTATAAAAACTATAGTTTCCCCAATTGACTTGGCAAACTTTATGATGGATATCAAACTATCATTAAAAGGCTAGTAGAAAACCAAATTCCATCATAATTATTTTGGAAATAATGATGGATATCTCATGGTGAGACTTCCATTGCTAATATTAGTAAAGGAATTTTAATCACTAATTATCGATGAAATTTCTATCATTACTCATCAACAAATTTTTCAATAATGAATTTTGTTATTTATGATAAAAAAATCGTAAGAAATTTTCCATAGTAATTGTATTTCATATCGATATATTGATAGAAAATTGATCAATTTTCATTAATAACCTATAAACAAAAGATTTCGCTCACATATATAAATTGAGAGTACTAAATATAAAATATGATATTTTTTACATAAAGAAAATCTAAGAAGGGGAGAAATCACACAACTTGGTCAACTTGAAATGATTTAACAATCAATTTAGAATGATTTCATTAGTTTGAATTAAAGATTTTAAAAGGTGTCATATTCATAATTGGAGAATATTGGACATAAAATATGCAAGATATGACTTGTGATAGTAATAATAGGTTTAAAATGTGATAGTTGTCATCAACTAATGGTAAAAAATCTTCATGGACAGAGATAAGATACCTGAGAAGATGGATATTGGATATTAGTGTTTGATAGACATCAAATATTGGTCATTGGTTAGTATTAGGTGATGACCAATGAAAAATATCAATGGAGAAAGATCATTTTTGAAGTAGTAAAGGAGACCAGGAAGATGGGCATTAAGAATTAATGAATGGTAGATGTTAATTATTAATAAAAGCTAAATGATAGTTGATTGAGAACATCAAATTTTAGATAATGCTTAATTTCTACATTGATTATTCTTTTAATAAGAGAGCAGATAAGAAAATTTAGAACATTCGAGTTAAATATTAATGGCAAAGAAGCATTGGACATTGATAGTTTGTAAGAATTGAGTGATTCTCAATATTAAATGTTAGAGTTTGGATGATGGTTATTCTTTTAACTTAGTTTCTATCCTAATAAGATGATATACTTGGTGGCTAATAAAACATGCATTAGAAGTGAGTCATTGGTAGATATTGGATCTTAAATATAAAAAAAACATTAGTCATGTAATGGTTAGTTCTCATCAAACATTTTCTTTATAGGGTAGAACAATAATTAAAGTAGATAAGTATTCATGGTTAATAAACATTAAATGCTAATTATTATTAGTGATGATATAATAATTATTAACAGACATCAAAGGTTGAGTGTGATTGATTATCAACTTGATTATTCACTTGATAGTATAAGAAAGCAGCTAATTGATAAGAGATTTAGAGGTAGGTGACTAATGGAAATCCAACATTAGTAGCTAATAAAAATTAGTTATCAACCGTTAATAAACAACAAACATTGATTGATGGTGGAAACTAGAGGTAAGATTACAATCATTGTTTGACTCAATCATCAAATTGGATGAAATGATTAACCAAAAAATGGTTATCATGTGTTTGTGGTTGATGAGTCCTATGTATTAGTCTTCAATAAACATTTGATGATGGTTAATGAATAGCATTAGAAACCATATTATGGTTTTATTTGACTTAGTCATTATTCAAATAAAAGAAACATTAGGTGATCAGATAGAAGTAGGACTTCAATGGTCGATAGGTGTTGAAAATTAATACTTAATAGGCTTATGATAACAACAATTATCAGTTCAATCATTCTTATAGTAGGCAGTACTACTAGTTTCCTAGGAAGGTAGGTGTTGGATAACAATAGATAATGGGTGTTAAATATCAATCATTTATAAGTGTAAGGTATTAGTTAATGAGATAAGTTAGAAATTAGGTGATGCTAGAGATTAACACTATCTTTCTTGGGATAAAATGAGAGACTAGGTAATTACAAAAATGGATGTCAATTATTTGTTGCTAAATGTGTCAAATTAGATTGGATGAAGGGCATTAAATATCTATCATTGAAAAGTACTATACGGTAATGTTTAGGAGGTATTAGCATATAATTTATAAAGAATTTAATAAGTTAGGTGCTTAGATGGTTGACTCAATCACTTTCCTGGTATCAAGTAAGATGAGTTGTTTGAATAGATAAACATCAAATATTGATGGATGATAAACACCAAGCTTTGGTCATTGATAGGTATCAGATGATAGATAACTTAGATCTTAAAAATCAAGCAATGGATGATACTTCCTTGTCATTCTTTAAATAATGAAGAGATTGAGTAATTAAAAATAAATGTATCGAAGATCCAGACATTAAACATTAACATTTATTTATAAATGGTGTCAAATGGAGATAACAATAAGTATTGATGTTACTTAATGATTTTTTTAGGAAATGATTAAATATAAATGTGACTTATTGAAAGATTACATAAGTGGGCATGCTAATCATTAAAAAAAAAACACTCCGTCACATTGGTTGAAAGGTCACTCCTAATTATTTTCCATTTTTTAGAAATCTTAGAGCCCTAAAAAAATCTTATAACTAAACTACCTTAAGTCATCAAATCATCTCAAAAAGGAATTTATTTTAATTACAAAATTAAAAAAATTTACTCCATGATTGGCCCTAAAAGTTTATATTTATATATTTTAGATATTAATTTAGGTTCATTTTGATTTACATAATTAATACTGTCAGATTCATCTCACATATCCACAATATCTCATTTAAAAGTTTTTCTTAAAATTTTTGTTAGGTAAAGCTTTGATATTTTGTTGCTTTGAGATGAAAACTAAGCATCAAAGTGAATATTAGTTTTGATGATTATTTTTATTTTATTATTATTATTTTTTTGTGATGAACTAGTTGCCCTTATTTTCAAATATCAAAATTTGTGACCACAAAAATACTTTAGGATAAAAAATTGTAATTCTGATAAATTTTCATGATGTTTTCTTGATGTGAATCTCCGCTCAATTACATGATTCAAATTTTCTTCCCTTGATCATAATTTCACTCTTTTGGTGCAATTTACACATCTTTTAGGACAAAAAATGATAAAAAATTCAAATTCAAATAATTAGAAATGACACAAATTTATTTTTAAATGTATTACTAAAGCTCAAATATGTTAAATTTTTGTTCAAAATAGTATAAAAATGATTAAGAAAATGCATGTAAGGCTTCTTAATGCCTAAAATAGGCTAAGATAGCTTAGGAAGGGACATTTGCTAGTCATGGCTAGCAACTTATTAGCACTTACGTATGCAGCACGATTATGTGTACTTCTAATGAACTCTCAATTTTTGATATTTTTGAATTTAAATTTATCTTTTACTATGTTAATATATGGAAATACAAGATTTGAAATTTTTTGAAAGATAGCCACATTTTTCAAAAAATCCTAAAAAAAACTATTTTTCTTCTCCAAATTCTATAAATGTCTTTTATGAGAGTCTAAAAGATATTATATATTTTCTATCAAGACACTAGTTTTGTTCAAGCAATACTGAATGGTTACCCTTATATGAGACCAAGTGAAGATAGTTATTGAATATTGCTTAAAATTTAGCTACAAGATCAAAAAAATTTAGAGAGTAAATTACTTTTGGCTTAGATCGAGCTCAAAATAAGCCAAGCCAAATTTATTACTTATTCAAATGACTAAGCATATTTAAGATGGGCCTAGATTAGATCAAGCTTGCTAAAAATTGGCTTCAAATATAAATAATATGCATATTTTTATAGTTTAATATACATGTATATGCATATATTAGTATGTAGATCTTATAAACATACATATATGCTTATTAAATAGTTTTTAAAATTAAAAAAAATTAAATAATTTTGAGATGGCTCAAAATCGATCAAACTTGAGCTATGTTGGCTCAAAATGGATCTAATTTAAGCTAGACTAGCTTGAGATTGAATTGTTTTGATTTAGTTAATTTTGAGCTTACTTGTATAAGTTCAATGCAATTTTGGGTAGGCTCCATATCAGGTCAAAATTGATCCTTCACACATTTAACATCCAACATTAATGTCAATAAGACATCTTATAATGATCTTTGGTTACTATGAAGTGGAAATCATTGAGGATTTTAGAGGATAGGTAATGATCAATGGTTGGCCAATCATTCTTATAAGAGAAGAGATTGGGTAGGGTTGTAATTTAGCTAAGTTAAACTTCGTTGAGTTCGTCACACACAATATATCATATTTGATTTGATCATACAAAATGTTGTTCATGTTCATTGGATTGTTTAAATATACTAATGATTAAGTTTAGCATACACTTGAAAAATACTTTACATCAATCAAATAAAAATTAATTAAACTAATAACATCAATTAAGTCAATCTAACTTTTCTTGCACTCATTCATTAAAATGGTGGAATGATAAGAAATTGTACCAAATTAATATACAAATTCATATAAAATATATTAATAAAATCGCATGCACGTGTGCATGCAGCCAAGTTAAGATTATCTATTAAGAAATGCCAACATGATGTGAGATGCTTTAAATTCTAAAGAGAGGAAAACATTTAACTTAAATTTTTTTCTTACAAAACATTTTTTGAATTTATGTTTTAGTATTGATCCTTATATTATATAGGAGAGAAAAGCATTTGTTTAATGTATATTATTGTAAAATTAAAGATAGTCTAGAGTTATAAATTTGGAATATCTTATTAATCAAGATCCTTTTTAGGTCTCTTGCCATCCAGAGCTAGGACTATGTGCTTAAAGGCTACTCAAAAATATATCAAATATACACATGTTAAGAAAGAAGAAAATAAAATATTTTCTCACTTTCTATAGGTGTGCACTTAATTGAGTCATGACCTCATTGTACCATTGCACAAGAAGGTGACCTTAGTCAAAGGAGCCTAAAAGTAATAAAACTCAAAAGTATGACATGAAAGAAAAAAATATAAAAATAAGATAGGGGAGTTGGAAAAGTGTGATAGCCCAATGGTGTTTTAATTTGGAGTCGTAGGGATACCACGCAGATCTTAGGGGGTAGTTATTGAAGTGATTGGGTGCGACATTAAGGTATGATATACTATCTCAAAAGATAGCAATATTACCCTATGATGGACTTAATCACCTAATAATGTCTCCTAATGTAGATGGGCCTTCGTATATACAATAGATCTTTCCCCCACTTTACATAGATAAAGCTGACCAGAATTTATTTTAAGTTGGATTCTTTAGTTTCTTATGAAGGCAATCTCCCATAGTTAATTACAACCTAGAAAATGGAAGCTTCTTAAGAACACTTATTGACCTCACTTTTGGAGTGAAGATTATTCATTCCAATCCTTAGTCTAAGATTCTTTTGGACATTTAGGTTTCTTTAGTGCTAGGACACTTCTAGTGATTAAGGGAATACTAAACTTAGGCCTAGAGACTTGTAAGGGATATCCTTAGGACTAGACCTAACCTTAGGATGAGTGGGTTTCACTTACCCTAAGATTTAAACTGACACATATACCCATCAATTTATTTAAACCTAAACCAAATGATTTAAACCTCAACCATAACTCATCAATTGACCATGATTGAATTTGAATTCCAATCCAAGCTCCAAGCCAAATTAATTTGAAGCTTAACTCAAGTTAACTCATTTCAATCCTATAATTCCATTTAAACTGACCCAAGAAAATAAAACTCAATTCAATTCTCTCAATTATTCTAATTATTCAATGGTTCATTTGAAACTATTCAAACACTTACAATCAAGCCAACTAAATCAATTAGATTTAAGTAACCTAAGTTGACCCATTTGACCTAAAGGGTCCAAATGAGTCAAAATCAAATCTAACTCAAACAAATTATAATCAAAGCCATCAATCAACTTCAAACACATCATTGAATTTACTCCAACCATCTATAGTGTATCCACTTGGGCAGGCCCATGAGGACCAAAGGATGAGTCATGGCAAGTTTGGTTAGGTTTATACTTCACTTGGTTGGGTTTGGCTCAGTTTGATTCATGTAGGTCAAATGGCTTCAATTGGACTAAGTTGACCATTTTGACTAAATTGGGTCAAAGTGTAGTTTGGTTAAGTTAAATCGATCATTTGGAATGAGTTAGTGTAATTTGTTTGATTCAATTTAGATTAGATTTGTATTTGGCTCAATTTAGGTCAAATGGGTCATATTGACCATTTTGACCAAATTAGCCAAGTTGGCTTGAGCATGGGTTATGCCCATGTTCAATTAATTATTAGTGATTTTTTGGAAGAATTAAATTGAATATATTGGATAAGGAAGTCATTTGGATCAATTTGACCTTTTTGGTCAAATTGGGCTAAGTAGGTTAATTGTGGTGGGTTGACTAAATTGGGTCCAATTGAAGGTTGGATCATATCCAGTATTTAATTGGTGATTGATTAGAAGCATTAGTTTCAATCAATTTGATTTAGGATTTGACTTGACCAAATTTAGCCCATTAGATCAAATTGGGTGTTGAGCTCACTTTTGGAGTGAGGATTGATGTTTCTTGTCTTAGGCTTAAAAACCTTCTAGGCACTTATATTTCTTTAGTGATAATACACTTCTAGTGACTAAGGAAACACTAAACCCAAGCCTAGAGACTTAGGAAGGCATACCCTAAGCTTAGGATATGCTTTAGAAAAATAGGTCTTATCTGTGCTATGGCTTAAACCAACCTATACTTGTCTACTCATCCAAAACCAACCTCAAGCCAACACAACCAACCTAAATTGAATTTTGTTTCCTATCCAAGCTCCAAGCCAATTTTACTTAGTCCTTAACCTAAGTTCATTCCACCATGATCCCATGATCCAACTCAAAGCCCATTCAAATAAACTAAATCCAATTTGATTTTCACAAAATCACTCCAACTATTCAATAAACTATTCCAAATTCTTCCAACACTTGTAATCAAACTGATCAAATCAAATGAATCCAATCAACCCAAGTTAGTCCATTTGAATCAAAAGGTCCAAATGAGCCAAAATCCAACCAAACCCAAAGAAATTGCAATCAAGGCCACCTATCAACCCTAAATCCATCATTGAACTTTCTGAACATCCAATTCCACTAATTCAACTCAATCAACCCAATTGGTCCACTTGACCAAAGTGGCCTAAATGACCATATTGATTCAAACTTCAATCCAATACAAATTGGATTGAATCAACCCATCCAATCCCTTCTATAATGATTGTTAATCATCTTGGATAGCCCAATTGCAATCAATTGAATCAAACAAAACTAATTTGATCAGTTAACCCAAGTTGACCCAATTTGGCTATAAAGGGTCAAATTGGGCCAAATATTATTTCAGCTCTAATTGATTGAAACCAATGCCTCTAATCAATCATAAATTGATTATTGAACATGATCCAACCTTCAATTGAACCCAATTTGGTCAACCTAACCCAATTGACCCCTTTAGCCAAAATTTACTTAAAGGGTTCAATTGAACCAAATCCTTCCCAAATTCAAATTGATTCAAACCAAAACCTACAATCATTCTGAAATGATCAATTGAACCTAAATCAACCCTCTACCCAAGCCAATTTGGCTAATTTGATAAAATTGGTCAATTTAGCCCATTTGGCCTAAATGAACCCGTATGAGCCAAATTCAAATCCACTTCAAATTAAAACAAATGAATTAAGCCAATACATTCCAAATGATCAATTGAACATACCCAAACTCTTGCTTTGACCCAATTTGACCAATTGGTCAACCTAACACAATTGAACCTAATTTGACCCATATGGGTCAAATTGAGCCAAACCCAACCAAACTTTATATGACTCATCCTTGGGTCACCATGGGTCTGCCCAACTGGGCCCAACCCATGGTAAGTCGGGTTTGAGTCAAAACCCTTGAATTAGCTACCCAAATTAGACAAAATCTCTAATTAGATAGATTCTCCCACTTTCGAAGCCTTAGTAGCCAACTTTGGCCTTTCTTAGACATGTGGACCACTGACCAAATCTAACCCAAGGCTGTTGAGTTTAGCCTTTGGCCATGAGAGGGTGAGCTCACCCATGACATGCCATTGGTTCACTTATTGGAGGAGGTACACCCCATGCCAGCCCAACCACTACCTCAGCCTCTCAAGCACCTCCACCTCACCAGTCCCATACCATTGTTAGCTACCTACCTTGATCGGATGGCTGCTAAAGGTTAAGGTAATCTCAACACTTAGTTCACTTAGGGAGGAGAGTATACTCCTCCCCATCCATTCAAACTTTAGGGAGAGCATCCCTAGAGTATTCTGAGCAATCAAAGCCCTCTCTTCAAATCCCTAACACATTTCATTATCGACGAGACCAACCACTGAGCAAAATTGACAGCCTCCAGAGCCCAACATCACCAAAACTCTACCAAAGCTAAATTAACTCTTTCCAAACCTTCACCACACTCTAGAAAATCGAAATAAATCATTCCCTAAGCTATTTGATCACTGGAAGGTACCCCAAGACCAACTCTGGTGAGTTTCATGGTGGCGTTCAGTTCACTGAGGAATTTGCAAGGAGGAATCTTGATATCTTCTTAACAAGGCTTCATTGCTTCAAGAGAAAGCTATCTCAGTTGATGGACCATCGGCCTTTATCTCTGGTGAGGTAAAAATCTAGAAATCATAGATTTTCTCCTTAGGTGTTGGTCTTTTATGAAATGAAATGTGATTTTATGCTATTTTCACCATAGGATCTTCTTAAATTTTATCCCCGCACATTTTAGAGTGGATCTCGCCATCCTACGAGCTTGTCGAGCTTAGATCAAATGATGGAAGGTGGACAGTGCCCATCCTCTAGTGCTCAGGGGATGAGGGATCATCGGTCGTTTGTTCAACATGATTAAAACACACAACCTTGATTTAATCTACTAAAAATTTCAATTTATTCCTTTAGAAACCACGAGAATAATCTTGGCCATCCAATCCGAGATTGGATTGTGGACACTAAATCGTGTCCACCGCTACTGAGTCTATTGCCACATCATACATTTAAATTACATATTATTTAAGTAGCTTCAAGGATTGTTCTATTTTTATAATTCATGTGTACATTTACATGTGTTTGAATGTTAACAAATATATAGTTTGGACATCCCGAGAATTCGAGGCTTTAAGTAACCCCAAGGAGGCCTTAGATTACCTTGCTTCCCTAGTTTAACTACATTATGTACTTGCTTAATTTCACTCATATGTGTGCATGAGCTAGAATTTGGATAGAATTTTACTTCACATGAATAAATAATTTGCTATAATACAATTTTTGCATGATTTTTATTCCTATGTTTATGTATATATTTATATATAGTCTAAACATCCCAATCACACAAGGCTTTAAGTAGCCACAAGGAGGTTTTAGATTATCTCACTTTTCTGGTTTAACGATGACACATACTTGCTTAAATATCTAATACATGTGTGTGTATATTTAGCTAAGGAATGGATTCTCTCTTTTCTACTAAAAATACATGCATTAATAATCATTCAAGTATGACAAAAATATACATATGTACATTGCATGTATAGATATGCTAAATTAAATATCATAAATAATAAAGATGAAAACATATGCATGTTATTAATGATGAAAAGGAATGATGGAATGTTATTCACGTGATAGTGATTTAATTTCATTAATTCTAAGAAGCCTTTCATGTTTGAGTAAGATCCTTTAAGGGTGACTCAAAGCTAGGATTAATAAAATATTTAATAAATCATTCACAAAAGAAACCAAAGCCATACAACATATTTTTTGAAAGTAACTTAAGAAAGGGATGAAGAGGGTCAAATTTCTTTTCTCTCTTTATACCAACTAGGTGTTAAGTAAATATCAAGTGAAACAAAAAAATATATAAGTGAAAATCCATTAACCCTTTTATAATTTGAAGTGAAACAACACACCACCACCATCACAAATGTGTAATCCAACACTTGAAACTTTAGGCAATCATATTTTTAAAGCCTAGATAAGGCATACCAAACCAAACCTTGGTACACACATTAGAATAGTAAGTCACCAATTCTAGCCTTAGGTTAGGCTGATGTATGTGGTGTTATATTTTATTTTATGATGTAATATTTTAGACAAGATGATAGGATTGTTTATGAGTAGACTAGATGTTAGGCCGTTATTTGCCTAATGATATTTTTTGCTGGGAATTGTTCTAAAGGGGCCACTGAAATAATAATTAAATATAAATGCTTCTGCTTGTAGGTAGCTTATGCCCCAAAGCATAATCCAATTAGGACAAGTGGGCTTGGTTATCCATGTGTAGGAGGCTAAGTCTAAATATATGAGATATCATTACTTGGTTTGTATGTTTATTTAGCTAACACTTATTTTGCATGTGTAGTTAGACTTTATTTTTTATAAATATGTAATTTTATAATAGGCTTAGTATCAGTGCTATGGAGTTTAGGATGAGCAGTGGCTAGAAGGCAAGACTTGGGGCCTTGCGAAGCCTAGAGGAAACTAATCTAGAAAAAAGAAGGGGAATGAAGATAAAGAATGAAGACCTCCATAGCATCTACTTCATTATAATTGTAATATGCTTTTTTGTAATCCGGATTATATATGGGTAGAGCTAGGCTACCCAACCTCTTTTCTTTTTCGGGGTGTATGGCAGTATCTGACTACATTGACCTCTTACTATTTTATAAAATTTATGAATATTTGATTGTTGCGTTTAGTTTGTGCAATAAAAATCATATGCTTTTCAAATGTTTCTTAAAGTTTGATAATTGAATGTGTGGCTTGGATGCGATAGACTCTTTAAGATAAACTTAATTTTTCTACCCCCATTAAACAACTCATAATCACATTTTTAAATATAATTCACAACCTCACTCTAAAGTATAGGTTTATAATCAAGATAAATAAAACATTTATCAATCCTTTAACTAAATATTGAATGTTATAACATCATACATATCATCTTGCTTCACTCTTTAATAGGGAGGGTCTCAATTCTTGCATGATAGGGGAATGTTTGATCTTTGAGGGCATCCCTTTTAATGGAGAACACCTCCTCTCATTGATTTAGCTCATAATCTTATTTCATCATGCATATAGGAATAATTATCTCAAAGCCTTAGTCCAAAATGAATGTGTCAAAATTGTAAAAATATTATTAATTTATGCATTAGTCTAAGACATGATTTCATGTCAATCATGATCTAGTCTTTTAGGGAGTGAGTTTAAGACTCAAGTTTTCTTCTAATTAAAATAATAATCGAACAATCTTGTATATACATAAGACTGGACTACATGGTTTTAAAGTGTAGGAGGTGTTAGCTGGTGGCCACTCCAGGTAGTTGTAAGCCTAGAAGAATCGGGATGGGTTTATCCTCTCTAGTGGAGATAAACCATTATGTCCCACCTTTTTTATTAGATTTAGGTCATGTTTTTAGTTTGTGCTAAAGCATCCTAGATTTAGGATCTAAGGATACTTATTTTCTTTAGGCTACGAGTATAAGTCCTCACCTCTTAGGAATTTCCATAATCTTATGTTGATGGACTATAAGCCTTAACATTCTAATAAAAATTCCCACTTATGATAAAATAAATTCTCTCTTTCAAATTTGTAAAGCCTCAAAATAGGATAGGCTAGACTACTCACTAGATTTCTTAGTATCATGAGTGCTCACTACTTATCCTCCTCTGGAATCCAAAAATAATTCTCTCTACTTGAACTCTCCCACTTGACTTTCATAAATACCCAATCCTTTGATAGTCTAGCTTTGAAATCCTTGGAGATATTTATTGACTAGTTTAATCAAGAATATTCTTAGAAAATTGTTATTTCTTAAGATGTAATTAATTATGGAAGCTTGCTTCCATAAGGAACTAAAGAACCCTGTATAAAATAAATCTTGCTTTACTTCTCCATGTAATGTAGGGGAAAGATCTCTGGTATATACAAAAACCCATCTGCCTTAGGAGTCCTTATTAGGTAGTTAGGTCCATTGTAGGGTGGCATTTCCATCTTTCGAGATGGTACATCATACCTTAATGTCGTACCCAATCACTTCAATAAGTATCCCCTAAGATCTGTGTGGTGTCCACATGACTATAAATTAAAACACCACACCTTTTTCTTATGACTCCGCTGGTGAAAGTTCCTCTTTCCATCTTTAGTAGTCAATCATTAATTCTAAATATTGATAATGGACTTATATTATATATAAGTAGAAGACTGTCATTCTTTCCATTGAACACCTTGCTTATTTTATTCTTAAGCAAGGGTGGCCAACATCATTTAGGTTTTAGGACCTCACTTTAGTAGATCTTAAAACCCCCTATTGGACCTCCAATAAGTAAAAAAAATTGAATAAAGAAATCACCTAAAAATAAATTAAACAAAATTAAAAACCTTTTGCCTAGCTTGGAAAAGTAAGGTTCATCCAACATTTTCAAGATTTAATTGAACTCACTTCTCTCCAAAATTACAAGTCACTCCAACACACATATGAACCCCATTTAACATGACCAAGTTTGTTAAATGAGGGTTTCAATTCAGAAGTCAAATCAACAACAACAATTAAAGCAAAAGTCTAATCCTATGTCATTTCTTTTTTAATTGCGAAGAAGAAAGCCCTGCTTTCATTCCCCTAAAGCAATCAAGAATCATGTCTTCCACAAAGCTCATCCCTTAGGTGTGGATTTGGACATGGATCAGGCCATACTCACATCATCTACCATCATTAAGTTTGGCTTGGACTTTGAGCACTTCAAAGTCATTTGTGATGGAGGTGGCTGACAGAAAGCCACTTCTGTAGTTTGACCTTCATTCAGATACTAAGTTCCCATCCCTAAAGAGTAAAGCCTTAGGGGTTCCCTTGCCATGAGTACAATCATACTTTCCAAAGCTTTAGTTAGGACTAGTACCACCTCTACAGTAGTCCCAATCCTTAAGGTGAAGTCTATTCTAGCTTCTGGTATTGTCTGCCCCACCTTTGAGGTCAGTTCTAGCTTCTTCCTTGCACCTTTGACCAAGACTCGATGCCATTACAAGAATATGAAAATTAAGAAGTGTTATGAGCACATGGTGAGGAAGTTGAGGAGGACTCCCATGTAGCTGAAGTGGGATCCATCCGTGAGACCTCTCCCCTTCTTAGTGGTAGTAGGTTTCACCCCCTTTTAGCTGTAGAGGGAGAGGATGATATTAGGAAGATAACAGCATCACCCCCATGACCAACGGAGCATGGGACACCAGATAGAAAAAGGAGAAAGCCCTATGCTAGTCTGAGGTCTGCACTTAGAAGAGCAGGGAGGTTACATGGATGTTTTGAGTATGCTAGTTTGCATGATTTGAGGCAAGTGATCCATAGGAGTGTTAGGGATCAGATCTATAGAGAAAGGGTCATAGAGGCCGAGGTTGCTGCCCAAGCATGCAAGAGAGATAGGAAGAGGTTTGCCAGACCGTAAGTGGCCTCATCATTGAATGATCATTCTGATCGATGAGCTGATAGAGTTGATCACTCTGACAAGATAGTTCTTATTGGTTCCAGCTATAGGAGGAGACCTTCGATGAGAAGGTAGCTGGTGTCACCACCATCACACCACTCTAGTCACCGACCACCATCACCTGTTCATGTCCCTTTGTCTAAAGTCCCCACCAAGTATCATAAGTCAACATCTAGGGAGAAAGCATCCCCTTTGGTGATACAATTATGTCCCAAGGACCACACAACATCTACTCCACTAGTTGAAGTGAGGTCGAGCTCCCTCGCTCGACCTTCCATCCTAATAGTGGAGAAGAAGGAGTGGTGGCCTATGGTGTTTTAATTTAGAGTCGGGTGGATACCATGCAAATCTTAGAGGGCACTTATTGAAGTGATCATGTATGATATTAAGGTATGATGTATTATGTTGAAAGATAGAAACATCATCCTACAATAGACCTAATCTCCTAATAAAGACTCCTAAGATAGATGGGTTTTCACTTATACTAGAAATCTTTCCCCTACATTACATGAAAAAGTAAAGTAGGGTTTATTTTATACCAGGTTCTCTAGTTCCTTATGGAAGCAAGCTTCCATAGTTAATTACATCCTAGGAAGTTAGATTTTTTAAGAGTACTCTCGATTAAAGTAGTCAATTAATCATCTCCAAAGATTTTAAAGTTAAACTATCAAAGGATTGGGAATTTTTGGAAAATCAAGTGGGAAAGTTCAAGTGGAAAGACTTATTTTGGAATCCAAGGAAAGATAAGTAGGGAGCACTCATGATACTAGGAAGCCTAGTGAGCACCCCAATCTATCCTATGGTGAGGCTTTATATGTTGAAATGAGAGAATTTATTTTAATTTTGAGTTGGGATTTTTATTAGAGCGCTAGGGCTTATAATCCATCAACATAAGATTATGGAAATGCCTAAGAGGTGATGACTTATACTTATAGCTCGAATAAAACAAGCAACCTTAGATCCTAAATATAGTGAGCTTTATCACAAGCCAAAAACATGACCTAAATCTAAGCAGAAAATGGGACGCTATGGTTTACCTCCACAAGAGAGAGTAAACCCATCCTGACTCTTCTAAACTTATGATTGCCTAGAGTGGCTGCCAACTAGCACCTCCTACACTTAAAATAATGTAGGTCAGTCTTATGTATATGCAAGATGTCTAAGCTATTATTTAATTAAGAAAGCGACTAGAGTTCTAAACTCACTCCCAAAGAGACTAGATCATGTTTGGCATGAAAATATGACTTAGACTAAATGAAAAACTTTACAATTTTATATCATTTTGACACATTGATTTTGACAAAAGCTTAGGATAATTATGCCTAAAGGCATGATAAAATTGGATTATTGGCTAAATTAGCAAAAGGATATGTTCTCCACTACAAGGAATGCCCTCATAAGTGAAATGCCCTTATCGTACAAGAGTGGAGACCCTCCCTATTCAAGAAATAAATAATATGATATTCATGATTGTTGAAACATGCATCATTTAGCTGAGGGGTTACTAAATCTTTTAATTATCTTGATTTATAGCTTAAGCTTTAAGGTGATGTTATGAATTGCATTTAAAATTTAATTATGAGTTTATTAATTGGGGTAGAAAAATAAATTTTATCCTAGAGAGCCTACCACATCTAAGCCGCACATTCAAACATCAAGATTAAGAAACCTATAAAATCATGCAGTTTCTATTGCATAAATTGACCACACAATCAAACATGTATATATTTCATAAAAGAATGAGAGGTTGGTGTGGCAACGTACACCGGGAAAATAATGGAAATTGGGTAGCCGAGCTCTACCATTATACAACCTAGATTACAAAAGAATATTACAATTAAAATTAAAGAAAATGGTATGGGGGTCTTCATTCTTTGTTCTTCTTTCTTTCCTTTAGTTTAAATTGCTCAAAGACTTCACAAGGAATCCCAAGACTTTGTCTTCTAGCCACTGCTTATTCTAAACCCCATAACATTAATCCTAATTCCTATTACAAAATTACATGTTTATGGAAAATAAAATCTAACTACCCTTACAAAATGGATGTTAGCTAAACAATCATACAACCCAAGCAGTTATACTTTATAAATTTTGACATAACCAAGCCCACCTATCCTAACATCGATTATGCCAAGGGGCATAAAGAACCTGTAAGCAAATGCATTTATATTTATTTTATTTTTAACCACTCCTTTAACATAATCCCCTGCAAAAAATATCATTAGGCTAATAACAGCCTAAGATCCAATCTACGTATAAAAAATTCTAACATCCAGTCTAAAATATTACATCACAAAATAAAATACAACATCACAACATACACTGTCCTAACTTAGAGCTAGAAGTTGTGACTTAGTATTCAATTGTGTGTGCTAAGTTTTTATGTACTATGACTTAGCTAAGCTTTAAGATTACAATTATCTAGGTTTGGAATGTTCAAGTTATACATGAGGGTGGTTTCACTTTAAGTCATTAAGAGGATTTGCAAAATTTAATTTGTATTTTGTTTTGCTTCATTTGATATTCACTTAGAATTTAAATATTATAAAGAAAAGAAGAAGGTTTACACCCCTTCATTCCTATCCTAATTATTTTCTAAAACATTATTATTATGACTTGGTTTCTTTTTGTGAATGACTTATTAAATATTTTATTAATCCTAAGTCTTAGTCAATCTTAAAGAATCCTATTCAACATGAAAGGCATCTTAAAACTAATGAAATTGAATTTCCATCACATAGATAATGTTGTACCATTCCTTTTCATCATCAATAACATGCACATGATTTAGGACTTAGTATGCCTATACATGCAATGTATTTTTGGCACACTTAAATAATTATGAATGCATATATTTTGGTAGAAAAGAAAAATCTCATTCCTTAGCTAAGTACACACACACATGTATTAAAGTCTTAAGCAAGTATGTGCCATTATTTAAACCAGGGAAGTGAGATGATCTAAGATCTCCTTGGGGCTACTTAAAGCCTCATATTCTCAAGATGTCCAGATAATATACTTGCTATCTTAAATACATATGAATGTACACACAACCATGAGAATTAAAATCATGTTAAAGATTATGTTTTAGCAAATCATTTATACATGTAAAGTAAAGTTCTATCTAAGTTCTAGTATAAGTACACATATGAATGAAATTTAAATAAGTACGTGCCTTGATTAACCAGAGAAGTGAGGTAATCTAATACCTCTATGGTGCTACTTGAAGCCTCGTATTCCTGAGATGTCTAGGCTATATAGTTATTATCATTCAAACATATGTAAACTAGTGCATGAATCATAATGATAGAATAATACTTTGACATGTTTATGTTATAAGCACATGTAAATCATATATAATATTCATAGCTAATATCAATTTATCTTCCATTTCTAATTTTAAAAATAGTTTCTAGAATTTATTAGTGATAATAGCCAAACAAATAATAGAATTAATCTAGCACATGCAGCTCTACATAAATATATTCATTTTATTATTTGATTTGAAAACATGAATACATGATACAAGTGACAAACAAGTTTATAATGTTTGAAAAGGAATAATTGAACACTTCCAGATAATTCATTGAACTACATTAATTCTTAAAGATAATTAAGTTGAATAAAATCATTTAAGAAAAACCAAAGCTTCTTATGAAGTTTGATTTTGGATTTGAATTATTAAACTCAAAGAGGAGACAAAATATTTTCTTTTTTACCCCATCCTATGTTGATGATTTCGTATGTTTAAAAAGAAATAATTAAGTGGGTTTTATGAATTAATTAAGTTTGGATCATTAAGAAATTCATTTAATTTCCCTTTCTTATGCTTCTTTAATTTAATTAATCATTTAATCATGAGCTTCCAATGATATGCAAATGAGAAATTAAAATTTTAATGCACTTAAAGACCTAATGCAATGAAGCTCATAATTAAGTATTAAAAAAATTAATGAATCTAATTAGGTACTTATATGATTTTCCACACCTATGGGTTAATCATAATTTTCTTCAAGCTCTTTATGTTATTGAACACATAAAGAAGAACCTACAAGTTCAAATTAAATTATCTAGAGCAATTATCATTTTGAGTTTGAGTTAATTTCACCATTAAATTGGCTAATTAACTTTAATTAAATTATGAATTAATTACCCTCCATAATGAAATGGATTTTAAAAAATATATATAAGAGGTCCTAATCACTCCCCTCATCATTTCACTATTAATAAGTGATTAATGATTATTAATTACTTAATTTTTACTATTTGGCATTTTTAATAATTATTAAGTTACTTAATGAGGGTGATTAAGGTTTGAATTTCTCATTCTCCTAATTACCTAGCCAATAAACCCAAGAAAATTATGGGAGGTAGAAGACATCCTAAAGACTCAAAAAATTTAATTTGACACTCATCAGCCAAGTAATTAGGGCTTAATTAAGCTAATTAGAAAAGCTTCAAACTTTAATTAAACATTGTTCACTATTCAAAACATAAGGAAATTATGTTTGTTAAATTCTCTTCTATTTACCCTTTCCAAAATGTGTTTACTCATAATTTCATGATTTTTCTATAATTAATTATGATTTTTCAAAGTTTTGAGTAATTAAACACATTTTAATCACCAATCCGTAAAGAGGGAGCTTTTCACGCATCGTGGGCTTGGCCACTTAAATTGTCTAATGTGGAGTGCTGAGTAAGTGGTGGAAAATGCTCTTTTGTCCCCACCGTCTGATCTGAGATCGAACAATGGGGATTAATCCATCGGATCTTAATGGATTAAATTAAATTTTCTAACAGATTAAATCATGGTTGTCAGTTCTAATCAAATGAAATGTACGATGAATGATCCTTCATCCTTTGAGTGCTGGAAGATGAACGCCGTTCAGCCTGCACTACTTGATTCATGCTCGTCGGAGCTTATGAGGTATCGAGATCGACTCAAAAAAGTTTAGGGAAAAGATCTAAAGAGGTCCTACAGTGGAAATTGCATGAAATTGTAAAACTCTTCATAACGACCAACTCCGAAGGAATTTTATACTATTTGCCAAAATTTACCTTGCCAAAGTTCAAGATCGACAGTCCAATGACTAAGGTATTTTTATCTTGAAGAGGTGAAGCCTTATTGAGAAGCTCATGAGTTACCTCCCCGCCTATGGCTCTGTCGATCAAACGCCACCACAATAATCACTAAAGTTGGTCTAGGACTGGTCTCTAGTGCTCTAGTGGATTGGAAATTGATTTGTTTTAGGTCGTCAGAGCTTGGGGAAGGTGTGGTAGAAAATAATTTGAGTTTGGTGGAGGTTAGGAAAGGTTGGACAGACATGGCTCTCGATTTTGTTCGACTTTAGTGTCGCCAGTGATGTGAAGCTCAAGGGGGATCAAAAATGCTTTAGGGATGCTCATCTTAACTCATTGAAGCTCTCTGTGTAATTTTAATTGGATGGGGGAGGAGTATACCTTCCTCATCGATTAATTTAATCACCAGGATCAATCAACTTTTAGTAGGCATTCGGCCAGCACAGGTGGTCGGGGTCATTAGGGATGGGCTGAGGTGGATGTTCTTGAGTGGATGGAGGAATGGCAGGGGTTTAGGTGGTGTGTACCTCCTCCGCTAACTGTTCCAATAGAATCATTTGGGATAGCTCACTTCCACTTGAGCCCATGACTAACCAAATCAGCTTTAGGCTAGGTTAGCCAGTGGTCTAAGTGTCCAAATCAACCTTAGGGTAGTTGCAAAGGGTTGATGGGTAGGTTTGACCACCCAAATAGGAATTTTGTCCCATTAGAGGGTTTACCCAATGGGTTCTGGCCAAATTTAGGTTAAGTATGGGTTCATTTTCATTCTATGGTGACTCAAAGATGCACCAAGCTGGGTTTGGGCTTGGTTTGAATGTGTTTGGGTCAATTTGATCCATATGGTTTGATTTGGGTCAACTTGGGTTAGGATGACCCATGGGTCAAATTGAGTCAAACCAATGGTTTGTACATGTTTAAATGATAATGTAGGATGTTTTGGTTTAATTGGTTTGGTTTAATTTGAGGTGGATTTGATTTTGACTCAAATGAGTTCATATGGATCAAATGGGCTAAGTTGACCAAATTGGCTTGGTAAGGGCTTGGTTTAATCGATGATTTCAAGATGATAGCAAGTGTTGATTTGATTCAATTTGGGTTTGGATGATTTAGATCAATTTGACACTTTCGTTCAATTTGGGCTAAATGGGTCAATTGGGATGGTTTCAACAAATTGGGTTTAATTGAGGCTTGGACCATGTTCAACAATCAATTTATGATTGATTCGAGGAATTTGTTTCAATTAATTGGGTTTGGAATGAGATTTGACTCAATTTAGCCCTTTAGGTCAAATTGGGTCAACTTGGGCCAAGAGACCAAATGGGTTTGGTTAGGTCCAATTGGTGGTCAATTCATATTCAATACTAAATTTATGATTGATTGGAGGAATTGGCTTCAATTAATTGAGTTTAAGATGAAGTTTGGTTCAATTTGATTCATATAGTCTAATTGGGTCAACTTGGGTTAAGTGATCAAATTAGCTTGGGTTGACCCAATAAATTGCAATTGGTCATTCAAGGATGATCAAAAATAATTGTAGAAGGTATTGGATGGGTTGGTTCAATCCAATTTGGGTTGGTTTGGAGTTTGGATCAAATTGGTCCTTTAGGTCACTTTGGTCCAAGTGAACCAAATGGGTCAATTGAGTTGAATAGGGTTGAGTTAGGTTGGATTGTGTTTGATGATGCATTTAGGATTGATTGATGTCTTTGATTGCAATTGATTTGTATTTAATTGAATTTTGGCTCATCTAGACACTTTAGGTCAAATTGACTAGGTTGGGTTAATTGAAATGGCTTAATTGGTTTGATTTGATTGTAGGTCTTGGAAGGGTTTGAAATAGAGATTTGAATAGTTGGAGTGTTTTTGTGAAGTTCAATTGGATTTAGTTCAATTGAATGGGCTTTGGGTTTGATTTATAAGATGATGGTGGAATTGGTTTAAGTTAAGGATTTAGTTAATTTGGCTTGGAGCTTAGATATTAAATAAAATTCAATTGAAGATGATTGCGTTGATTTTGTATTAGTTTTAGATAAGTGGACAAGCATGGGTCATGGTTTAGTCCATACAATAGGTGGGACCTATTTAGCCTAAGGTATGACCTAAGCTCAGGGTATACCTTCTTAAGTCTCTAGGCTTGGGTTTAGTGTTCCCTTAATCACTAGAAGTGTCCTAGGGAAGTCTAAGTGTCTAGAGGATTTCTAAGTCTAAGGGAGGATGAGTCAATCCTCACTCCAAAAGTGAGGTTAACAATGCCCAAGAGTGTAGTGGTCGCTCCACCACCACAGCCGGAGGAGAGAGTAGGAGGAGATATCGGGTTGACTCCAATGACTGTTGAGCTGGTTAGAAATAGCACTCCCGCCATTTAGAAAATACAGTGCATAACTTCTTTAGAGCATAGTCTAGTTGTGAGGCACCACTCAGCATATGTCCAAGTAGTCTCAAGTAGAGTGGATGATAGATCATTAGAAGAGATTTTGGAGGACTATCGTGCTACAGTGAGGTAGATTGTTGGAGATGATTAGTCCGATCAAGAGAAGGGTATGATAAACTTTAATGCTGATGAAGATGACCTTTTGGATGACACTACTGAAGTCCATATGGTAGATATCCGAGGATCCTTGCATAGGGAGCAGCCCAGTCAGGAAGCTTAAGGTATTGTAGTTGAGGAAGGTGAGGCATCAGACTCAACTCAATGCCTTCTCCAACAAATCAAACTCAAAGATAATTAGATTGATATGATGGATAGGAGAGTGGAGTAGTTGATGGCAGTGGTCTTAGCATTACAAAATCAAGCACCTGTCTCACAACCCACTCCTATAGAGGCTGACAGACCTGAGTTAGAGCATATCTTAGATCGTCCCAAGAGCACTACTTCTATAGATGAGGATACCGAAAGTTTTCATAGGAAGGTAACCGATAGTACTTCCATGCATGGAAAAAGACATCAAATAGATGGTGGAACAACAAGTGAAGGAAGCGTTGGTGCAAGCCCAAGGAAGCTCATCAGTTCCAAAAGGTATGACCTACTTAGAAGAATACGATGTAGTTCAATACCCCAAGGGTTTTGTGCTTCCAGCCTTCAAGATATTTGATGGCAGTGGGAACCCTAGGCAATATATAGCACACTTTAGGGCCAATTGCTGTAATGCTTGTGGTAGTGATGCCTTACTCTTCTAATAGTTCGTCAGTGGCCTTTCTAGAGTAGCATTTGATTGATACGCTAAATTGTCCAATGGTTCAGTGAAGTCCTTTGCAGAGTTAGAGCAGCTCTTCATTAAAAGATTCACAATAGCTCAAGAGAGAGTAATTGTAGGGGACCTCACTGAAGAGAAATAAAAACCCAATGAGTCCCTTGTTGATTATATTCTTAGACGAAGAATCCTAAGAATGAAATGTGAAACACAGCTGCAAGAGTAGCATGCCATTGAAATTCTTCTCAAGAATATTCATGGCCCAGTCGCCTTCATGCTCAAGGGCTTTAGCATAAAAATATTTGAGAAACTAACCAGCAAGGTGGCTAACCTACAAGAGGAAGCCAAACAGTTATCCTTCTCAGACCAGTCATCTAAGCCAAGGCCATAGAAGGTGTTTAAGAAGAAGCTAGGGATAATTGTGGTAGTGGATAAGGGGAACCAGCCAGTGAGAGCATAGTTTGAGAGGCTCAGAGTTTAGTAGCCTCCACTCCCACTTCCTCTTCCACTACCTTGGCCGCCATAAAGGCCACCATAGTATCTTACATAATACCATTACCAGTATCCACCATTAGGTAGCTACTTTCCACCTACTCTTCTAGATAAACTCAATAATACATACTCATTCAAGAGAGAGGTAGTCAAGAATATTTTCAAGATCCTTCTCAAGAAGCTTGATTTCTGACTACCTGAGCCTAGAAAGTCAGAGGAAGTGGGTAGGAGTGATGATCCTAACTACTACACATACCATCGCATGCTAGGTCATGTCTTATAGAATTGCTTTACATTCAAGGACTGGCTTGAGTGTAGCTACAAGTCAGGAGCCATTGTTATCCTTAAAGAATACTTAGTAGAATAACCCTCTCATTTTATTAAAGTAGTCTTTTGGAGATACATCCAATCCTCTTAAGATAAAATAAGGTTGATATATATCTTTATCTCGTACATTTAAGATGATCATCTCTAAAATCAAGAAAATTTCTCTATAAGTGCTTGACTTAGCACAGACCTTTGACACTAAGGAAGGTCTACCAGTTGTGAGGGATAACTCAAGGAGGGTGGAATCCCAATAGCAGTAGCAACAATAGCCATCACATGCCCTGGATAGATCCATAGCACCACCACCGTCTGAGTCCAGCATCTTTTCTTCCACTATTGTAGTTACCACCTCTACCATCTCCACCACCACTAGCAGGAGCATTGTATCAGTGGATGAGGGAACCAAGACACTCATACCACTCACTTTATTTGATTGTTACTATGTACCACCTCCAAAATTAAAGAAATCAATGAAGAAGAATGATTTTACTTACATCTTTCCTACCTTTGAAGGTCTTAGTGATTTCATTCCTATTGATAGCTCTCTAAGGCATAATAATAACAACCTAAATAATTTTGATCAATTTCACTTTGATTTAAAAATATATTTCCCATTTTTTAAAATCTTTAGGGTTAACCACTTAAGAATGATTTAGTGCCATCTAACTCCGATGATCCTTTAGGAGATGTTATAGTTACACCCAATGAGGAGGTAGAACTTTTCATAAGCTCCCCATCATAAGAAGTCATTGAAGTCAACCTCTGTAGTGGTAAAGTTCTACCTCCTAAGGTAGCACCTCAAGATAATGGTAAACAAGTCATTAGTTCTAGTGAGTACATAGCCCTTCCATAAGATGCTCTACCCTCAGATATGCTTGTGGAGAACTAAACCAAATTTGATTACAATATCCTAACACATCTCAAAAAGTTTCCAACTAAGTTAAGCATATATTATGCCCTTGTTTTATCTAAAGAGATGAGGGAGTCACTAGTCAAAGTATTGCCTGACCCTACAATATGCTTAGCTCAGTTGGCCGCTACTAATCCATTTGGAGAGGAGGCATGCTTATTAAAAGAAGTCCTGTGAGTCACATTCTCAGATGAAGACTTATTGTTGGGGATAATAGAACATAATCACCCCCTCTACATCACCGTGGATGTTGACAAGTTCAGACTATCTAGATTGTTGGATGATCTAGGTGCATCAATAAATGTTATGAGTTTAAGAATCTTTGCCTAATTGAGGATCAACATCTCTAAATTCCAAGAGGAGAAGATGATGTTAAAAGGATTCAATGAACAAGGCAAGAGGTCCATAAGCTCCATAGTGTTATCTTTAGAGATAGATGATTGGAAAATCAAAGCTGAGTTTTACATAATAGATTCAGATACATCTTTCAACGCTTTGCCAAGGTGACCTTGAATTCATGAGAACAACATGGTTCCATCCTCCCTACATTAGTTCATCAAATTTATCGGGGATGGAATCGAGTATTGTGTTAAAAGAGATCTCAAGCCATTTGCAGGACATGAGGTTAGGATTTATGAGGATGTGGCATATTACCTCCCTAAGAAATAAAATGTCTTCTCTCATGAACTTAGTCAAAATCAGGAAGAAAAAGAAAAAGATAAGAAATAAAAATAAGAAAAAAAATAAGAAAAAAAAGAAAAAGAAAAAAAAAAGAAAAGGGAATGAGAAGAAGATATTAGAGAGAAAATAGAGCCTGAGATTAGAGTCCACCTATAGTTTATTACTCTATTCAAACAAGTTGGGAGGATGATCTAACCTCCACAAGAGAGAGGAAGAGGCAAATCTAGAGGGAGCCCAAGGGATGGAGGACCCCTATACCTACCACCTACTAGGATGTTCGTCCCTGCATCCGGAAGTACACCTATCATCTACATGGACTTAAAATCTACTTCAGAGGATGAGTCCTATGTAGCAAGAACACCATCTAGCTTTTCACATCAACAGATCCCATTAGTGGTGACACTGGAGCCTGATAGTGATGAAGATTGGGTCCTCAAGTAAAGCATGGATGTATCCAAATATCTTTTATATGAAACTGTTGGACAGCATATGGGTGCCTTAGCTCTAGCCCCACTTTCTTGAAAAAATGTTGAGGGTTTGGTAGTTAAAGAAGTCCCTAAAGCATGTACAAATACCAAGCCCCAAAGGTTTTATCCAGAAGAAGCATCCTCAAGTTGAGAAGTTGATGTAGAGCTTGAGGATGAATCATTTAAAGAATTAATAGAATTACCATTTGATTGGTAGTCGACTTGTGTTCTTAATTTGCAAAGAAAGATTTAATCCCACACACATGATTTAAGTACAGGTTAAAGTACTTTGAAAGGTTATGGGACAACAAATGCAAAAGCTCTCAATCAAGACTCGGACTAGACTTTAGTATAGTATGCCTAGTCGATGATGATGATTACTACCTGGTCATTACTAATCATCTGGAATCTAATAAGTTCTTCTCAAACCACATTAACTAATATGAGAAAGTGTGCTTAGAAACTTTAGATGATCCAGATGATCTCCAAGTCAAAGAAGCACCCTAAAATTTGAAGAAGAAATAAAATCAACCATTGATGAACTCAATGAAATCAACTTGGGGACCGAAGATAATCCAGGCTTGACATACATTAGTTCCTGGTTAAATGAATCCAAAACCAACGACTTAGTTAGGCTACTCACTAAGTTTTAGGACTGTTTTGCATGGAGTTCTAAATAAATGCCCAGATTAACTTCTAAAGTAGTGGTTCATAAGCTAGCAATATAGCCTGATGCTAACCCTATCAAGCAAGCTCCTAGACGCATATGATTGGACATTGAATAATAGGTCATTTTCAAAGTCAAGAATTGATTGACGTTGGTTTCCTTCAGTAGGAAATATACCCCACTTAGTTGGCTAGCATCATTTTAGTTAAGAAAAAGAATGGATAAATTTGCATATGCCTCGACTTTAGGGATCTTAATAAAGCATGTCCAAAAGATGAATTTCCACTACCAATACCAAAACTGATGGTGGACATTGCCTCAACTCAAGCAGTCTTCTCTTTAATGGATGGTTCATCTAGATATAACCAAATAAAGATGGCACCAGAAGATGAAAGGAACAATACTTTTAGAACCCCGATTAGAATTTATTATTATAAGGTCACACCTTTCAGCCTCAAAAATGCTGGCACCACTTACCAGTAGGCCATGACTCAAATCTTTGATGAACTCATTCATCACCAAGTCGAATGTTATGTTGATGATCTCATGGTCAAAAATAAAGAAATAGAAGACCATCTCTTTGATTTGAGAGTAGTTTTCAAGTGGTTGTTGTAAGACAACCTTAAAATAAACCCTCTGAAGTGCGTATTTGGAGTAACTTCAAGGAAGTTTCTTGGGTTCATTTTATTACACCGTGTAATTGATATTGATCAGAAGAAAATTAAAGCGGTATTGGAGTTGACACCCCCTAAAAGCCTAACCCAACTCAGATCATTTGAATGGAGGTTGGTGTATCTAAGATGCTTTATATTTAACCTAGCAGGTAGTCAACCATTCTCCACATTGGTCAAGAAAGATGGCAAGTTTAACTGGGATGACATATGCTAACTTACATTTGAAAGTATCAAGCATATCTGATGGCATCACCAGTCCTAACTGCCCCTATCCCCGACATACCTCTAATACTCTATAGTGTTGTGTTAGATGACTCCCTTGGTGATTTGTTGGCCCAAGTCATGAGAGGAAAAAGAATACACTATACTATCTCAACCATCAGTTGATACCTGCTAAGGCAAACTATCCACTGATTGAGAAGCATTGCTTAGCTTTGATCTTTGCAGCCTAGAAGCTACAACATTATATTCTCTCTCATAAAGTAAACTTGATTTCCATAGTTAACCCACTGTAATATCTCATGACACGGTCGATGCTATTCGGACGGTTGGCATGATGGTCCATGATTTTATCACAGTTTAACATCATATTCGTACCCTTCTGTGCAGTGAAAGAACAAACACTCATGGACTTCCTAGCGGTGCATCTACTTCTCATAGATTCCCTACTCAGTGGTGATCTCCCTTTTGAACAAATCATGAACTTAGGGGATGCAAACATTCACCACTGGGAGATGTACTTTGATGGTGTTGATTCCTCTTAAAGTGGAGAAGAACCATAATCTACTCTCCCAGGTAAGATAGGGGTATGGATAGTCCTCCTTATGCTAGACTGTGATATAATGAGATTTTCATATCATCTATTTAAGCTTTGCATCAATAATGAAGCTGAATATGAGGCTTTGATCATTGGTCTAGAGTTAGCCATCTTACTAGACATTCAAAATATTAACATCTTTATGGATTCACAGCCAGTTGTCAACCAAATCACTGAGTCATATAAGGTCTTTAAGCCTAAGCTCCATCACTACTAAAAGTACACTATAGAGTTACTAGCCTAAATCCTAGAGGTTACAATCTATAAGATTCCCTGAGGACAAAATTCCATAATTGATGCCTTAGCCAAGCTCGCTGAAGATTTAGCGTGTCTAGAAGATGAATCCATATCAATAGAGGTCCACAATAGGTAAGTCCTGCCTCTTATTGATGTTAAACTCATCAAAAAATACATGCTTGAAGGGGAAGTTCCCATTGTCGAAAAGGACAAAGTGCTAGATTGGAATAACCTTTCATTGATTACCAAAATAAAGATAAACTAACTCAAGAGAAATCTCATGCACATCAAGTAAAGTAGAGAGCGCTCTCATATGCCCTCATGGATGGTGACTTATACTGACGATCCTTCGATCATATGTGGTTACTTTGTTTAGACAAACATGAAGCTTATAAAATTATGACAAAAGTCTACTCTGGGTTATGTGGAGCTCATTAATATGGTCCCAAGATGAAAGCAAAAATTAAGAGACTTGGATACTATTGGCCAATGATGATCATAGATTACATAAATGTAGCGAAGCGTTGTCACTAATGCTAAGTGCATGGGGTGGTTTTGCACCAACCACCTAACATTCTACATCTAACCTTGGCCTCATGGCCATTCAAGTGTTGGGGCACTGACATAGCATGTCCGATCGATCTTCTTTCATCCAAGGGTCACCGATTCATTCTAATAGCAACATATTATTTCTCCAAGTGAGCGGAGGCGATTTCTCTCAGGGAAGTCAAAGCTCAGCATGTTCCCCAATTCTTCAGGAATCATATCATGAATAGATTTGTAGTACTCTGTTGAATTATATTCGATAATGGCACCGCTTTCAAGACCACCAAAAATAATAACTTTGCTTGGAGACACAACATAAACTAGAGATATTCAATCATTTAGTGCACATTGGCGAATGGTTTGGTAGAAGCCTTTAACAAAACTCTCAACCAAATACTAAAGAAGACACTCAATAACAACAAGTGATAGTGGCATGAATAGTTAGTTAAAGCTTTATGGGCTTACCGTACTACCTACATAACTTATTGTACTACCTACAAAACTCCAACAAAATCTATCCTATTCTCCTTACTGTATGGGTTTGAAGTTGTTCTATGATTAAAAGTTTATCTTCCATCACTATGAATATCTGTGAGTAGTAAAATCACAAATGAATAGAATGCCAAGTTGCGGTTAGAAGAACTCAAAGGTTTGGAAGAAAAATGCTTACAAGGATGTCAGAACCTAGAGTTGTATAAAGCAAAAATGGTTCAAGCTCATAACAAGTTGGTCTTCCCTAGTGCTTTTTGAGTTGGAGAGATTGTTTTAGTTCTAAGGAGACCAATTATGGCCCACCACAAGATGGGAGGCATGTTTGAACACACTTGGTAAGGCCCATTCATCATAGGAAAGGCCTATTAGGGTGGGTCTTACCAACTCATAAATCACAAATGTGAATGCCCGATGCTTTTTATCAACGAGCTTTATCTAAAAAAATATTATGCATAAATAATATCCAAAATAATTTTTCATTAATAAAAATTCTATTTTACTCAAACATAAAATTTCTAATTTCCAAATCCTCAATGTGTTTAGGGTTGGTGTAAGAGAACCTGAGCAGCATCCTATCCCTTATTTGGCATAACACAAACACTAAATTTACACACAAATAAAAATGAAAACAAGTGAAACACAAATCCAATTGCTTTGGGCTACTTCAAGTTGAGATAAGCTCCCAACGGTCCTCACTTAGTAGCTATTCTAAGTTAAGTATAATTCACTACTTAGCTAGTGTGTCTCCCAAGTGGTCATTTCAGCTTAGGAGGATGTGAGACCCCATGCTTTCTTCCTAGCTTAATCACTACAAACAAATGAGAGCCTTGTTAGTGTGGTCCATCTTATTTTATGGACAATAAGCTACCCTGATGGTTTTTTGAGAAGATGTGAGTCCCAAAACTTTCTTCATGAGCTAGCCATCGTGCATTGACTAGGTCTAAGTTTATATCTGAGGATTAGGGTAAGATCGACAGTGGCTCCTCTTCCTCCTGACTAATTCAAGCATGGGTTTAGTCCTTCTTCATGACTCCCCACTTGGTAGTCAACCTAGGATAGTAGCAATCTAGCCTATGACAGACAACCCCGATGATCAATTCCTCTTAGGAGGATGTGAGTCCCTGATGTTTTCTTCCTAGATTGATCTTCACAAATCGATGGGAACCTTAGGTTGGTTGGTTTTCACTTTGGTAATAGTAACCCACCTGGTGGATAACACCATGCAAGAAGATGTGAGCCCCTGTTCCTTCTCCTTGAGTCAGCCACTGTACACCTACAGGCTTTATATCTCAGGGATCAGGCTAAGACCAATAGAGGAACCTTCCCTTCAGGCATTCTATTTAGAACACGTCTTCATGACCCCATTTAAACATGACCCATGTTACTATTGGATTAGATAATTCCCCTATCCTAGTAGCCACCCCTATAGTTGGAAGCTAAGTACTATGAATGTTCGGACTATCCCTTGAGCTAGTAAATCTAAGATAGGCTCCTTCTTAGTATGGTCCATCACAAACCAACAAGCTCCACACTAAATAAATAAATAAACAAAATGAAATTCCTTGTGCATTAGGATAGGACCCCGGAGGCACCTCTTCCCAAGTAGGTATCCTATCTTTTAAGTAGTGTTAGCAAAACTCTTTATAGGAACCACCATGAATACTCTAAGTTAAGATAAGACCACCAGAGGCACTAACTTAGTAGTTGCCCTAGGTCAGGTTTAACTTGTTGAGCTATCGACATGCCACCCTTATGGCTTATCCCACTTTGGAAGATCTGAGTCCCCAAACTTTCTTTCTAGTGCAGCTATTGCAAACTGATAAGCAAACCTTTAGTTAGATATTCTATGCTTTATAGCCGATAGATTACCCTTTTGGGTTGGTAAATCTAAGATAGGCACAGGCTCACAGAGCCCCTCCTTAGTGTAGTCCATCACAAACTAATAGAGTCCACACTCATTCAATAAATTAATATAAAATCAAAATCAACGTGAATCACCAAAATCAAATCAAAGTAATCAACACAATTAAGTTAAGTTAAAAACAAATTCAATAAAATCATCCAAATCATATAAACAAAAGTTCATTCACCAAACTAATTCATTAAACTAAATCAATTAAACCAAATAAACTCTACTCCAAATCTTACTCCTCAGCGGATCCACCCTCTTTGCCCTTAGCATAAATTAATCTATAATCTAACCAAATTCAAGTGCAAATCCCCAACAAATCTCTCTTTGTGTCCTTGGAATGAGATCAATTTTCAACATATCAAATTAAATCCACTTAACTCTCCCATGCCTTTGGCATGAAACCAATTGCATCGCGTTAGGACTGTAATTCCACTTACCTCTCCACTTAAGTATGGAAAGCCTTCATTAGTGCTTATGATCTGCTTGAATACTATTGATCATCTTGATCAACACCAATACATGTTGTGTGCCTTGCCAGTTACAACACACTTATTGGGGGTCCTTTTGTTGACCTGACTTTTTGAGTGAGGATTAGCTTTTAGACACTTTGTGGTGTTTTAATTCGGAGTCATGTGGACACCACGTAGATCTTAGTGGGTACTTATTGAAGTGATCGGGTATGAAATTATGGTATGATGTATTATTTTGTAAGATAAATATATCACACTATAATGGACCTAATCACCAAATAATGACTCATAAGGTAGATAAGTTCATATATACCATAGATCTTTCCCCTACTTTACATGATAAAGTATAATAGAGTTTATGTTATGCTAGGTTGTTTAGTTCCCTATGGAAGGAAGTCTATATAGTTAATTACATCCTAAGAAGTAAGGATTTCCTAAGAAAACTCTCGAGTAAAGTAGTCAATCATATCTCCAAAGATTTCAAGGCTAGACTATCAAAGGATTAGGTAATTTTTGAAAAATCAAGTGGGAATGTTCGATTGGAAAGTCTTATTTATAGATTTAAAAGGAAGTTAACTCATGATATTAGGAAGATAAGTTGAGTACTCCAATATATCCTATGGTAAGGCTTTATTTATTTAAATGAGTGAGTTTATTTAATTTGACTTGGAATTTTGTTACAATGCTAGGGCTTAAAATTTAACACAAGATTATGGAAATGCCTAAGAGGTAAGATTTATGCTCGTAGCCCAAAGAAAATAAGCAACCTCAGATCCTAAATCTAGGGTGCTTTAGCACATACTAAGAGTTTGACCTAAATCTAAGCAGAAAGAGGGACATACTAATTTACTTCCATAAGAAAGGATAAATTCATCTGACTCGGACTACTTAACCGCCTGAGTAGCACCTTCTCACCTATTCAAAATTATCTCTTATGTTTATGTGAGATAGCAAAGTTGTTATTCAATTAAGAAAGGATATTAGAGTCCTAAACTCACTCCCTATAATACTAGATCATGATTGGCATTAAAACATCACTTAGACTAAACCCAAAATTTTACAAATTCTCATATCACTTTTTGACACATTCATTTGGACAAAAGGCTTGGGATAATTATGCCTAAATGTACAATGAAATTAGATTATTGGATAAATAAATAGGAGGAGGTGTTTTTCACTACAAAGGATGTCCTCACAGGTTAAGCATTCCCCTATCATGCAAGAGTAGAGACCCTCATTTTCAAGAATGAAATAATATATTATGCATGATGTTAGAACATACATCATTCAACTAAGGGGTTATTAAATTTTTTTAATTATCTTATTTATATCCTAGGCTTTAAAGTGAGGATATGAATTGCTTTTAGAATTTAATTATGAGTTTATTAATTGTGGTAGAAAAATAAGTTTTATCCCAAAGAGCCCACCACATCCAAGCCACACATTCAAACATCAAGCTTAAAAAAATCTAAGAAGAACATGTGATTTCTATTGCACACTTTAAACACAACAGTCAAATATATATAAATTATCATGAAAAATAAGAGAAGCGCTAGTCAGACACTAAAAAAAAAATAAAAGAAGCCAAGCTCGCTCTACCTTTATACAACTTAGATTATAAAAGAATATTATAATTAAAATTAAAGAAAATGATATGGGAGTCTTCATACTTCATCTTCTTTTTTCCTCTTTAGTTTGATTTTATTCCAAGGCTTCATAGGGCCTCCCAAGATTTTTCCATCTAGCCACTATTCATCCTAAACCCCATAGCACTAATCTTAATTCCTATTATAAAATTGCATGTTTATTGTGAAATAAAATCTAACTACACCTACAAGATAGATATTATTTAAACATACATTCAAACTTAAGCAGCTATATTATGTAATTTGGACTTACCACCCTGCACATGGATAACTAAGCTCACCTATCCTAATATGAATTATGCTTAGGGGAATAAGCAACCTACAAACAAAAGAATTTATGTTTACTTTGGTGGCCCAATTAGCATAATCCCCTATAGAAAACAATATTAGGCTAAAATATTATATCAAAAAATAAAACATAACATCATGCATACACCATCCTAACTTAGAGCTAGAAGTAATGACTTAGCATTCTAATGTGTGTCCTTAGGCTTACTGTGGTATGTCTTAGCTAGGCTTTAGAATTATAAATAACTAAGTTTGGAATGTTCAAGTTACATATTAGGGTGGCTTCACTTCAAGTCATTAAGAGGATTTGCAAATTTTAATTTATATTTTATCTTATTTCATTTGATATTTACTTAGCATCTATTTGTTATAAAAAGAGGAAGGAAGTTTAACCTCTTTCATCCCTACACTAAGTTATTTTCTAAAGAATTTATTATTGAAATTTTTATTTCTTTTAGTGAATGGTTTATTAAATGTTTTATTAATCCTAAGTTTAGGTTAATCTTAAAGAATCATATTTGACATGAAAGGTATCTTAGATCAATGTAATTAAATTGCTATCACATAGACAGTGTTGCACCATTCCTTTCCATCATCAATAGCATGCATATGATTTAGGACTTAATATACCTATACATGCATTGTATGTTTCATACACCTAAATGATTATGATTGCATAAACTTTGGTAGATAAAAGGAATCTCATTCCTTAGCTAAGTACACACACACATGTATTAAAGTTTTAAGCAAGTACGTGCTATTGTTTAAACCTAAGAAGTGAAATAATCTAATATTTCTTTGGGGATACTTAAAGACTCGTATTTCTTGGATGATCAGACGATATACTTGATATCTTAAATACATATGAATGTACACACAACCAGGAGAATGAAAGTCATGTAAAAGGTTGCACTTTAATGAATTATTTACACATGTAAAGTAAAGCTCTATCCAAATTATAGTACAAGGACACATAGGAGTGAAATTAAATAAGTATGTGCCTTTGTTAACTAGGGAAGTGAGGTAATCTAAGACATCTGTGGGGCTACATAAAGCCTCATATTCCTAGGATGTCCACACTATATACTTATTAATATTCAAACATATGTAAGCACATACATAAATCATAAGGATAAAATAATACTTTGACCTGTTTAGGTTATAAGCACATATAAATCATATATAATATTCATAACTAATATCAATTTAACCTTTCATCATTGGTTTATAATTTTGAAAAATAATTTGAAATTTATTAGTGATAATAGCCACTCCATATAATATGATAAATTCAACACATGTAACTTTACATACATAAGTATATTCATTTGATTACTTTTATTTGAAAAACATGAATGGATGATATCAAATGAGAAACAAAATTTATAATGGTTGAAAAGGAATAATCAAACACTTCTACATAATCCATTCTATTACATTAATTCCTGAGGCAATCACATTAAATAAAATCATTTAAGGTTAACTAAAGCTTCTTATAGAACTTAATTTTTATGTTTGAATTATTAAACTTAAAGAGGTAAAATAACATTTGTTGTTTTGCCCCATCCCATAATGTTGATTTACTCAGTTTAAGGAAAGAGTAATTAAATGGATTTTATGAGTTGATTAAGTTCAACTTATTAAGCAAATAATTTAATTTTTTGTTTCCTAAGCCTCTTTAATTTAATTAATCATTTAATTATGACCCTCCAAAGATATGTAAATGAGAAATTAAAATTGTAATGCACCTAAAGACCTAATGCAATGAGGCTCTTAATTAAATATTAATTAAATCAAAGAATGATCTAATTAAGTTTTTATATGATTTTCCCACACCCATGGGTTAACCATAATTTCTTAAGGGGTCTTTATGCTATTGAACACATAAGGAGGAAGCCGCACATTCAATTTGAGCTATTTGATCTAATTACCATTTTAAATTAGTTTGATTCCATTATTAATTACTTAAAATAATCTGTTAATTAATACATACATTAATTAGTCCTCTTAAATGAAATGAATTTAGGGAAACAATTAAGAAAGAGGTCTTAATCATTCCACTCCATCATTTCACTATTGATAGTGAGCAATTAAGTTTAATTAATTATTTTTTACTATTTGATATTTTTAATATTTATTAAATCACTTAATGAGGATAATTAAAGTTTGAATTTCAAATTCTCCCAATTACCTAACCAATAAATTTCAAGAAAATTATGGGAGGCAGAAGACATTCTAAGGAATCAACACATTTAATTTAAGACTAGTTAGCCAAGTATTTATGGTTTAATTAAGCTAATTAAAAAAAGTTTCAAAAAATAATTAAATAATGTTCACTGTTCAAACCTTATAGTTTTATTTTTATTAAATTCCTCTCTATTTAGCCTTTCCAAAATGAGTTTATTCATTTTTTTATAATTCTTCTATAGTTAATTAAGAAATTTTAAAGTTATAGGAAATTAAAAATCAATTTAAATCCTTAATTAACCCCCTAACTCATTGACGCCACATGGGAGTTGAAGTGGCATTGTTGTCCATGTGGCGCCATGAGATAGGCCACTTAAATCATCTGATGCATGCTGAGACATTGCAAGCGGACACACCTTCATCCCCACCATCTGATCTCAGATCAGATGACAGAGATTAATCCCATAGATCTTAATGGATTAAATCATATAAAACTAACATATTAATCATAGCCATCCATTTTAATCACACAGAACGGATACCGAATGATCCTTCATCCCCTGAGAGACGGAAGATGGACACTATCTGCCCTCCTCCATTTGATCCAAGCTTGCCAAAGCTCATGAGGTGTCAGGATCAATTTCAAAATGTTCAAGGAAGAGATCTAAAGAGATCTTATTGTGGAAATCATGCAAAATTACAAAACTCTCCACAAAAAACCAACTCCTAGAGACTTTTCTACAATTTTCTAGAATTTACCTCGCCAAAGCTCAAGACTGGCAGTCCAATGACTAAGGTAGCTTCATCTTGAAAAGACAAATCCTTGCTAAGAAGCTCATGAGTTTCCTCCCCATTGATGGCTCTGTGGACCAAATGCCATCGCAATAGTTGTTGGAGTTGGTCTAGGGGTCGTCTCTAGCTCTCAAATCGAACGAGAATTAATTTGTTTCACCTCGTCAGATCTTGCAGAAGGTGTGAGAGAAATTAATTGGAGTTTGGTGAGTTTTTAGTGCAGATGGATAGAGAGGGGGTTCGATTTTGCTCAGGTTCAGTCTTGCCAATGATGGGGAGCTCAAGGGGAATCAAGAATGCTCTAAGGATGCTCATTCCGACTCACTGAAGCTCTATGTGGTTTGAATTGGATGTGGAGGAGTAGACTCTCTTACCCAAGGGATTAGATGGTCAGGTTCATCTCAGCTTTTAGCAGTCGTCTGGCCGGTGTAGATGGTTGGAGGTGCTAGTGATCGACTGAAGTGGAGGCCCTTAAGTGGCTGAGGGTTGGACATGGGCTGAGGTGGTGTGCACCACCTCCCATAAGTGTTCCAATGGTGGGCTAAGGGTAACTTCACTCTCTCTTGAGCCATGGATAAACCCAATTAGCTTTGGGTTAGGTTAGCTAGTGGTCTAAGTGTCCAAATTAAGCTCAGGGTCACTGCCAATGGTTGGAGTGTGGGTTTGACCATCTGAATGAGGATTTTGTCCCATTTGGAGGGGTTTACCCAATGGGTGTTGGCCTAATTTAGGTAAAGTAAGGGTTGGGTTTATTTGGGCTGACCCAAGGTGACCCAAGGATGGGTCATGCTAAGTTTGGTTGGATTTGGGCTTGGTTTGGATGGACTTGGCTCATTTTGACCCATGTAGGTAAAATTGGGTTCAATTGGGTTAGGTTGAATAAATGGTCAAATTGGGTCAATCCAAGAGTTCAAATGTGTTCATATGATGATTTGGGATATTTTGGTTCAATTTATTTGGTTTTATTTGAAGTGGATTTCATTTTGACTCATTTGGATTTATATGGGTCAAACGGGCTAAGCTGACCAATTTGGTCAAATTAGGAAAATTGGCATGGGGTCTGGGTTGATTTAGATTTAATCAATTATTTAAGAATAATTATATGTGTTGATCTAGATTAATTTGGATTTGGGAATGATTTAGCTCAATTTGACTCTTTAAGTCAATTTGGGCTAAATGGGTCAATTTGGTTGGTTTGATCAAATTGAGTTCAATTGATGCTTGGATCATGTTCAACAATCAATTTGTGATAGATTTGAGTCATTGGTTTTAATCTGTTTTATTTAGGATTTGATTTAGCCCAATTTAGCCCTTTAGGTCAAATTGGGTCAACATGGGTCAAGAGGAAAAGTTGGCTTAGTTTGGCTTGATTGATTGTTGAGTCATGTTCAAAGATCAATTTAGGGTTGATAGGGATCATTGGTTGCAATCAATCAAGTTTAGAATGAAGTTTGGTTCAATTTGGTTCATATAGGGTAATTGGGTTAACTTGGGTCAAGTGATCAAATTAGCTTGGTTTGACCCAATTGATTGAAGTTGAATAATCAAGGATGATCAGTAATCATTGTGGAAGGTATTGAATGAGTTGATTCAATCCAAATTTAGATTGGATTGAGGTTTGGATCAAATGAGTCCTTTAGATCACTTTGGGTCAAGTAAACCAAATGGGTGAATTGAATTGAATTGATTGAATTAGGTTGAATTGAGTTCGACTTGGAGCTTCGATATGAGACAAGATTCAATTAGGTTCTATTGGTATTGATTTGAGGTTGGATTTTCATGAGTGGATTGGCATAGGTCTTAGTCTAGGTCATAGGACAAGTAGGTCCCCTTGGTCTTAAGGTATAGCCTAAGCCTAGGGTATACCATCCTAAGCCTCTAGTCTTGGGTTTAGTGCTCTCTTAATCACTAGAAGTGTTCTATGACTTGGGAAATCCAGGTATCTAGAAGATTCCTAAGTCTAAGATGGGAAGGATGAATCCTCACTCTAAAAGTGATGTCAACACACTTGGATTTCCTTAGTGGTGAGACACTTCTCATGACTAAGGAAATACTAAACCCAAGCCTAGAGACTTAGGAAGGCAAACCCTAAGCTTATGATATGCCTTAAAACAAATAGGTCTTACCTTTCCTATGGTTTAAACTAACCCATAATTGTCCACTCATCTGAAACCAACCTCAAGCCAACATAAACAACCTCAACTGAATTTTGTTTCTTATCTAAGCTCCAAGCCAAATTGACTTAGGCCCTAACCTAACTTCATTCCACCATGATTCTATGATCCAACTCAAAGCCCATTCTCAAATTAAATCCAACATGATTTTCTCAATCACTCTAACTATTCAATAGACAATTTCAAACCCGTCCAACACTTTTAATCAAACTAATCAAATCAAATGTATCTCACAACCCAAATTAGTCCATTTGACTCAAAATGTCTAAATGAGCCAAAAATCCAAACAAACCCAAAGCAATTGCAATCAAGGCCACCAATCAACCCTAAATCCAACATTGAACTCTTCTTAACACCCAATTCCACCAATTCAACTAAATCAAGCCTAAATGACCAAATTGATTCAAACTACAATCCAACCCAAATTGGATTGAATCAACCCATCCAGTCCCTTCCATAATGATTGTTGATCATCTTGGATAGCCCAATTGCAATCAACAGAATCAAATCAGACCAATTTGACCAATTAACCCTAGTTGACCTGATTTGACTTGAAATCAATACCTCTAATCAATTATAAATTGATTATTGAACGTGATCCAACCTTCAATTGAACCCAATTTGGTCAACCTAACCCAATTGACCCCTTTAGCCCAAATTGACCTAAAGGGTCCAATTAACCAAATCTTTCTCAAATCCAAACTAATTCAAACAAACACATACAATCATTCTCAAATGATCAATTTAACCTAAATCAACCCTCCACCCAAGCCAATTTGGCCAATTTTACCAAATTGGTTAATTTAGCCCATTTGGCTCAAATGAACCCATATGAGCCAAAATAAAATCCACATCAAATTAAACTAAATCAGTTGAGCCAATACATTCCAAATGATCAATTGAACATATCCAAACCCTTGGTTTGTTCTAATTTGACCAATTGGTCAACCTAACTCAATTGAACCTAATTTGACTCATATGGGTCAAATTGAGCCAAACCTAACCAAACCAAGTTCAAACCTAGCTAAACTTGGCATGACTCATCCTTGGGTCACCATAGGTTTGCCCAAGTGGCCCCAAGCCATGGTGAGCCTTGCTTAAGTCAAAACCCTTGAACCAAGCCACCAAAATAGGATAAAATTCCTATTTGGATGCATTCTCCCACTCCTCATGCCATGGCGGCTAACTTTGGCCTTTCTTAGACATGTGGACCACTAGCCCAACCCAACCCAAGGTTGTTAAGTTCAGCCTTTGGCCATGAGAGTGTGAGATCACCCATGGCATGCCATTGGTTCACTTGGAAGAAGAGGTACACCCCATGCCAGCCCATGTCATTGCCCCAGCCTCTCAAGCACCTCCACCTTAGTAGCCCCTTGCCACCTCTAGCCACCTACACCAACCGGATTCCTGCCAAAGGCTGAGCCAATCTTAGCCCTTGGTTCACTTGGGGAGGAGAGTATACTCCTTTCCATCCTTTCAAAATTCATACTCCTCCCCATCCATTCAAAATTTAGAGAGAGCATCCCTAGATTATTCTGAGAAGTCTGAGCCCTCTCCCTAAATCCCTAGCACACTCCATCTCTGGTGAGACCAACCACCAAGAAAAACTAAGATCCCCAACTATCCAACCTCACCAAAACTCTACCAAACCAAAATTAACTCTTCCCACACCTTCACCACACTTTGGCGAGTCAAAATGATTCATTCCTCAAGCGATTTGATCTCCGTAGGAAACTTCAAGATCAACTATGGTGAGTTTTATGTCAACATTCAATCCACAGAAGAATTGGCGAGGAGATAGCTCAAGATCTTCTTAACAAGGATTCATCTTATCAAGATGAAGCTACCTCAGTCAAAGAACCACTAGTCTTTAGCTCTAACGCCGTAAAAATTTAGCAACTATAGATTTTCCCCTTAGGTGTTGGTCTTTTATAAAATGAAGTGTTATTTTATGTTATTTCCACCATAGGATCTTTTAGATTTTCTCCCCACACATTTTGGAGTCGATTTCGCCATCCTATGAGCTCTAGAGCTTCATGTGGAAGGTTGATGTCCGTCTTAGCTGGGATGAGATCATCACCATCCATTCGCATGATTAGAAACCATGATTTAATCTACTATATTTCTTATTTTATTCCTTTAAACACCATGGGATTAATCTCGACCATCCGATCCGAGATTTAAAGGCGGGGACGAAATCACGTCTGCCACTATGAGTCAGCTACCATGTCGAATATTTTAAAATACTTATCCTGTGGAACCACAAAGAAAGCATTACCGTGTTAGCTTCTGTGTGGTATTAATGATTTAGGAGGTTAATTAAGCATTAAAAATAGGATTAAATGGAAAAAACTTTGAAAATTCACAACTAATTACAAAAAAATCCAAAAAATACAAATAAACTTATTTTGGAAAGGTTAAACATAAAAGAATTTAACAAAAATAAAATTTCTAATGTTTGATCAATGAATAGTGCTTAATTAGGATTTGAGGTATAGAATAATTACTCTAATTAAGGCTTAATTAATTGACTAATGGATCCCAAATTTGGTGGGTTAATTTTATGAAATGTCCTTTACTTCCCATAATTTTCTTATAATTAATTAGCCATGTAATTTAAAGAATTTAAAATATAAATCTTAATTACCCTCCTTAATTAACTTTCTATTTATTAAAATTGCTAAATAGTAAGAATTAAATGATTAATGGTGTTTAATCACAAAGAGCAGTAGGAATGGTGACGGGAAATAATTAGGACCCTTTTCCTAATTATTTACCTAAATATATCTCCATAGGAGTGTTAATTTACAAAGAATAATTAATGATAAATTCAAAAATCAAATTAAATTAATAATGGGTTCAAATAATTCAAATTTAATATATTAATCCTTCTTTTATGTGTTTAATAGCATAAAGTCTTTAAAAGAATTACAGTTAACCCATGGGTGTGGGAAAACCATAAGAGTACTTGACATAGTTTTCCTTCTTTAATATAATTAGGTTTTAAGCATGAGCCTAACTGCATAAGGTCTTTCTAAGTGCATTGTAAATTTTAATTTCTCATTGGCATATTATTGGAGGTTCATGATTAAGTTGCTAATTAAATTAAAGAGGCTTCAAAAGGGTAATTAAATTGATTGCTTAATAACTTGAACTTAATCAATCCATAAAACTTACTTAATTACTTTTCCTTAAACACATTAAATCACCAATGTGGGATGGGACAAACATTAATTACATTTTCTCTTCTTTAGGTTTTAATAACTCTACCACAAAAATCAAACTTCATAGCAACTTTGATTAATCTTAAGGAATATTTATTTGACTTGATCGTACTTAGGAATTAATGTGGTTGAATGTATCATGTGAAAATGTTTAGTTATTCCTTTTCAATCATTATAATTTTGCATTCCATTTATAACATGTATTAATATTTTTCAAACAAAAGAATAAAATAAACACAATTATGTATATGTAAGCTGTATGTGCTAAATTAATCTTATTATAATGTGTGACTATTATCACTAATAAATCTCAAAATGTTTTCAAAACTATAAGTTAATGATGGAAATCTAAGTTAATATTGGATACAAATATTCAATGAAATTTATATTTACTTATGATTTAAACATGCTAAAGGAGTGTTCTATTTTCATAATTCATGTGTACATTTACATATGTTTGAATGTTAGGAAGTATATTCTCTAAACATCTCAAGAATATGAGGCTTTAAGTATCCCCAAGGAGGTCATAGATTATCTCACTTCACTGGTATAACAATGACATGTACTTTCTTAATTTAATTCATATCTGTGCATGTGCTAGAATTTGGATAGAACTTTACTTTATATGAATAAATAATTTGCTATAATATAATTTTTGCATGATTTTGATTCATATGTTTATGTATACATTGATATGTATTTATGATATCAAGTATATAATCTGGATATCTCGAGAACACGAGGCTTTATGTAGCCACAAGGAGGTCTTAGATTATCTCACATGCCTAGTTTAACAACAACACGTACTTGCTTAAATCTCTAATACATGTTTATGTATATTTTGCTAAGGAATGGAATCTCTCTTTTCTATCAAAAATATATGCATTAACAATCATTCAAGTATGCCAAAAATATATATATATATATATACATTGCATGTATAAATATGATAAATTAAGTATCATAAATAATAAAGTTGAAAATATATGCATGTTATTAATGATGAAAAGCAATGATGGAATGTTATCCATGTGATAGTGATTCAATTTCTTTAATCCTAAGATGCCTTTCATTTTTGAATAAGATCTTTTAAGGGTGAACCTGAATCTAGTATTAATAAAATATTTAATAAATCATTCACTAAGAGAAACTAAGTTCATAATAAAATATTTTTAGAAAGTAGCTTAAGATAGGGATGAAGAGGGTCAACCTGTTTCCTCTCTTTATAATAACTAGGTGTTAACTAAATATCAAGTAAAAGAATATAATAACTAAGTGGGCTTAGTTATCTATATGTAGAATTCTAAGTCCAAATATATGAAATATGATTGCTTGGTTTATATGTTTGTTTAGCTAACACTTATTTTCTAGGTGTAGTTAGATTTTATTTTTTTATAAATATGTAATTTTGCAATAGGATTAGGATTAGTGCTATGGGGTTTAGGATGAGCTGTGGAAAGAAGGCAAAGACTTAGGGGACCCTACGAAGCCTTGAGAAAACTAATCCAGAAGAAGGAAGAGGAATGAAGATAAAGAATGAAGACCTCCATAGCATCAAGTTTATTGTAATTATAATATTCTTTTTGTATTCCGTGTTGTATAAGGGTAGAGCTTGACTATCCAACTTCTTTTCTTTTCAGGGGTATACGGTGGTACTCGGCCACACCGACCTTTTATGCTTTTATGAATGTTATGAATGTTTGATTGTTGTCTTTCGTTTGTGTAATAAAAATTGTATGATATTCATAAGTTTCTTAAAGTTTGATCATTGAATGTGTAGCTTGGATGTGATAGGCTCTTTAATATAAAATTAATTTTTTACCCCCATTAAACAACTCATAATCAAAATTTTAAATATAATTCACAACCTCACTATAAAGCCAAGGTTTATAATCAAGATAAATAAAAAATTTAGAAACCCCATAGTTGAATGTTGAATGTTATAATATCATGCATGTCATCTTACTTCATTCTTGAATAGGGAGGGTCTCCATTCTTGCACGATAGAGAATGCTTGACCTTTGAGGCATCCATTATAGTGAAGAATAGATCCTCCCACTGATTTAGCCTGTAATCTTATTTCATCATGCATATAGGCATAATTACCCCAAAGACTTAGTCCAAAATGAATGTGTGAAAATTGTAAAAATATTATAAATTTATGCATCAGTCTAAGTCATGATTTCATGACAATCATGATCTAGTCTTTTAGGGAGTGAGTTTATGACTCTAGTTTCCTTCCTAATTAAATAATAACATAATTATCTTGCATATACATAAGACCAACCAACATGATTTTAAATTGTAGGAGGTGTTAGCTAGCAGTCACTCCAGACAGTTGTCAGCCTAGAAGATTCAGGATGGGTCTATTCTTTCTAGTGAAGATAAACCATTATGTCTCATTTTTTCAATTAGACTTAGGTCATGCTTTTAGTTTATGATAAAGCATCCAAGATTTAGGATCTGAGGCTACTTATTTCCTTCAGGCCATGAGTATAAGTCCTCATCTCTTAGGTATTTCCACAATCTAGTGTTGATAGACTATAAGCCCTAGTATTCTAATAAAAATTCCAGCGTAAGCCAAAATAAAACCTCTCTTTTAAATTTGTAAAGCCTCATTATATGATAGGTTGGACTACTTACTAAGATTCCTAGTATCATGAGTTCTCTCTACTTATCCTCCTCTGGAATCCAAAAATAAACCTCTCTACCTAAACTCACATAGTTAACTTTCATAAATACCCAATCCTTTGATAGTCTGACATTGAATTCTTTAGAGATATTTAATGAATACTTTAATTAAGAGTATTCTTAGAAAATTCTTATTTCCTAAGATGTAATTAACTATAGAAGCTTGATTTTATAGGGCACTAAAGAACCCAACATAAAATAAGCCCTACTTTAGTTCTCCATGTAAAGCAGGGGAAAGATCTCTAGTATATACGAACACCCATCTGCCTTAGGAGTCCTTATTAGGTGATTAGGTCCATTGTAGGGTGGTGTTTCCATATTTCGAGATGGTGACTTAATTTTGTGAATCCTAAGATGCCTATCATGTTTGATTAAGATTCCTTAAAACTATCCCAAACTTAGGCCCACTAAAAGAACCAATGCTATAATAATTTTTCCTTTAGAAAATAACTTAAGATAGTGATGAAGGGGACAACCTTTTTTTCTCTCTATAATAGTTAAATGTTAAGTAAGTATTAAACACAATGAGAACATGAAAATTAAAGTCAATAAATATACTAAATATTTAAAGTGAAACCATCCTTAATGATTAATTTAAACAATTTTAAAACTTTAGACAATCATGCTTCCAAAGCTTAACACAGACATGCCACACTATTGACCTCATTTTTGGAGTGAGTTATCAACTCCCTCATCATAGATCTATAACTCTTATAGACACTAAGAGCCCCTTAGTCTTAAGACACTTTTAGTGATTAGGTGAACACTTAGCCTAAACCTAGAGGCTTAGAAGCATTAGCCATGGGAATAGGTCATGACTTAGGGATGTAGGAAAACATGCCTACCCTATGGATAAAACCCAATCCATACTTCCTTCCTCAAACCAAACATCAAATTCAAATCCAAATCATAAATCAATTCAAACTCTAAATGATTGAAACCCATGATCAAATCCAAATGCCAAAACCCTTCCTAAGCCCTTTGACTTTGTCTTATGGACTTAGCTTTAACCAAAAAAAAAGCTTTAACCAAATTCAAATCAACCCCAATTCAATTGATTTTATCAAATATCAGTTAACCTCAAATTCAAATCTAAATCATAAATCAATTCCAACTCCAAGCAATTAAAACCCATAATCAAATTCAAATTCTAAAATCCCTTCTTATGCCATATGAACCACCTTCATATGCTTAGCCAAAATCACCCTTTAAACCAAATCAAATTTGATTGATTTCCTTATAAATAAATCATTCCTTCACTTATATTCACAAATATAAATGAAATCCAAATCCAAATTAGCCAAATAAAATCAAACTAAATCAAACCAATTCAAGACCTTTCTTAAGCCATATGGACCTACCTCTAAAAGCTTGATTAAAGCTCAGCCCAAATCAACCCAAACTCAATTAATTTCCATATAAATCAATTATTACTTCATTTATATTTACAAATATAAATCAAGCCTACCATCTAATGACCAAAAATAAATCAAACTAAATCAATTCCCTACTTAAGCCCTTTTGACTTACATCTTTAAGATTAGTCAAATTTGATTCTAAATCACTCCAAACTTAAGTGATTTTTTCATGAATCATTTGTATCTTCATTTATATCCATAAATATAAATGAAATATAAATCTAAATAGCTAAAAGCAAACTCAAATCAAATCAAATTTCCAATTTTAGCCCTTTTTAGCCAATTCCTTAGACTTAGCCAAATCCTATCCAAATCAATCCAAAACTAATAGATTTTCTCGTGGATCAAACATTCCTCCAATCAATTAGCCAAACATAAATACAAACTATAACTATCAAACCAAATCCAAGTTAACTCAAGTCAAGCCCATGATGACTCCTTTTGACTTAAAATTATTGTATGAACCAAAATCCATTTGACTCCAAATCAATTGCAATTGGATATATATTTTCATCCTAAATCCATGTATAAGTTTAACCAAACATAAATTAAGCCAAAACCAAACCAATTGACCCGTTTAGGTCCACTTGACCCAAAGTGACATAAAAAACCCTTTTTGAACCAAGTTCTAATCCAACCCAAATAGGATTGTACCAAAGCCATCCAAATCTTATATCATGATCAACAATCATCCTAGGGTGTCAACTACCTTGAATTGGGTCAAACCAAGTCAACTTGGTCATTTGACCAAATCAACCTTTAGCCCAAATGAAACCTAAACAAGCTAAAACCCACCATATATCAAATTGATTGAAACCATTGATTAAAGCCCACTCATAATCAATGATTGAACATGGTCAAACCCTCAATTGAGCAAAACCAAGTCCAATTGGCCATTTGACCTAAGTTGACTCAAATTGACCTAAATAGTCAAAATGGGTCAAATCATGATTTAACCCAAATTGATTGTAACTAATGGCTCTAGTTCACTCCAAATTGATTATTGAACTTGACCAAATCCATGATTAAGCCTAATTTGACCAATTGGTCAACTTGACCCAACCTAGCCCAAATTGACCTAAAAGGTCAAATTGGCCAAAATCGAACTTAAACCCAAATTAAATCAAACCAAAGCCTACAATCAATTCCAATCAACCAATTGAACATGAACCAACACCTAACCCATCCCAATTTAATCAAATTGGTCAAATTGGTCAACTTGACCCATTTGACCCATTTGAATCTAAATAAACCAAAATCAAATCCAAAGCAAATTGAACCAAACCAATAACACCAATACATTCCAAATGGTCATGTGAACTTGACCCAACCCTTGGTTTGACCCAATTTGACCAATTGTTCAACCTAATCCAACCTGACCAATTTGACCTAAATAGGTCAAATCAACCAAATAAAACCATATGAACTCCAAATCACTTTAAATTAGGGCTAACCCACTTTTGACCCATTTCAAATCTCCCCAAATCAAATCCATTGCCAAATGACCAAGATACCCTTTGCTTTAGGGTATCACATGAGGCAAATCACTTAGGGGAATGGTCATTTCTCTTCTTTGGCCACTTGACACCTATTCATTGGCCCATTTAGGCACTAAGGACACTGGTTAACCTGACCTAAAGGTGGTTGGGTCTGCCATGACTCATGGGGAGGTGAAATCACCTCACCATTTCTATTGGAATACTTGGAAAGCCATAGGACACCCATTACTCCCATGATAACCACTCTCACACCCTCCTCCACTCAGAGGAAGCCAACTAACATAATTCTTTGCCCAAATCGAGCTCCCCATAGTGACCATCTGATCGAAGTGGCCAAATAAGGCTAGCCGTCCAATCTAAAGAATGAGGGAGTATCCCCCCCCATTCTCACTCAAACTCAATTCAACCCTAACAACTAAGAACACACATCCCAGAGCAATTTCCAAAGCTTCCTAAGCTCCCCAACTTCTTCTATCTCAATTTTACATAAAGTTGAAATAAGGGAGCCTCAATCTAATTTCCATTTTCTCAAACCTCTACCAAAGTGTAATTAATTTTTCACACACCATCCTTAGAGCCAAATGAGCGAGAACAAATCATCCCCCAAGCTTTAATGACTAGAGGCGGAGTTCAATGACCACTTTCATCCTATGCTTTGGTCTTCTGAGCAATCCACGTCAAATTAAAGATCGTGCCACTCAATAAGTCTTCATTTCTACTAAACAAGGCAACCTCAATCATTGGAACCATCGATCATAAGCTTCGGTGAGGTATTCCATTGAAATTGATCCGTAGCTTAAAATGGTTTAGAGCTTTTTGAAGAAAAGTTGCATGTTGAGAGATCTCCATCATTAGATCTCTTCATTTTGCTTCCTTGATGGTGTGAGACCAATTTGATCTCCATTCATGCTCAGGTGAGCTCAGATCAAGGGACGAACAACGGATGGTCTCCGTCTCTCACTGCTCGGGAGAAGATAGATCACGTACCATCTGTTCCGTGTGATTTGAACAGATGGTCCTGATCAAATCATGTGTAGAATCCTTTGGTCTTCCTTCAAAACTATGGATCTAAGATTGAACGGTCCACGAGAAAGTGCGCTCGTCGTAATCCGAGTTAGCATCTCAATTTGACAACTTAAATAACAAATCTCATCGTGCCACATGGGAAGCATGCAACATCAGTGCACTACGTCAGCAACCACATAACATTGACATGATTAAGGCTTTAATTTGGTTAATTAATTGACTTTTAAGGTTGAAACTTCTAAAATTCATAAGTAATTGTAGAAAAATCAAAAATTATAAATGAGGGCTCATTTTAAAGGTATTTCAAAGAGGAATCCATTAAATTTATTATTAATTAATTTTGAACAGTAATCTATGCTAAGGTTTAATTTAAAATTTAATTAGTCTAATTACTCCATGGTTAATTATCTAATTAATCTCAAATTTTTAAGAGATGCTTAAGGGGATGACCTCTACCTCCAATATTTTTCTTAGGATTTATTGGATAGTTAATTAAGGAGATCAATGGATTAATCCTTAATTACTCTCCTAACTTAATTAATGATAATTTAAAAATGAATAGTGGATTAATTAATTAATCAAGCTTATTACCCTTTGTTAACAGCGAAAAGTCTTAGGGAAGTGGTTTAGGTTTATTTCTTATGACCATTTGATTAAGCCTCTTCATTTGTTTCAAATTAATTAAAGCTTAAGCAATTAATTAGCCACTTAATTAATCAATTAAAAAAAGTAAATCTAGTTATTTCAGAGCCTAATTAATTATTTGAAGTGACTTACAGATTGGGATTGAGGCCTCCTCTTTGATCTCTTTCCCTATGTTAATTTCATCATCCTAATTACAGTGTAATCAAAGGATTTAATGAATCAATTAAAGACTTAATTAAACTAATTCAAAATCCCAATCATTCTAAACTTTGATTAATCAACTTTGGGTCATTATTTAGATGTTTAGTAGTATAAAGAAATTTAATAAAATTATGATTGGCTTACATGTGAGAGAAAATCATAAAAGTAATTAATGAAATTCCTTAAGCTTAATTAATTATTAATTATAAGCCAATTGCATTCGACCCCTCTCATTCCTTAGGAGCATTGGTGATTTACTTTCCATGTGGTTTCATATCAAGTAAGGTCAACATCAATTAGGTAATTAACTTAAGGTGATATAGTTAAGGGTTTCATTAATTGATTTAATTTATACCTCAACCTAATTAAGCCATAAAAATCAATTTAATTACTTTTAATTAAACCAAATTAACTCACAGATGGGGAATGGGATTAGGATTAGCAAACCTCTTTCACATCCCTTAAATCAAATCAAACATAAAATCAAAATGACTTTAAGAAACTTTGCTTTATTTTAAATTAGCTTGTTTAATATGATTATCGTTAGGAATTAGTTGGATTGAATGAAATTACATGCTTGTGTTGCTTTGTTTCTTTCCAAGAATGTTAAAATGTTGTACGTCACTTGACTCATGTGTTCATTTCTTTCAAAAAATTAATTAAATGAAATAATTTCCTTTATGTCAAATTGCATGTTTTGACTTAATTAGGAATATGTGTTGCTATTAAATCTCAAATATATTCTTAATATGTTACTAATGAATAATAATGCATATATTGTGACTTTAGTAACATATACATAGGAGGTGCATGTGAATAAAAGCTTAGTGTATGAAGTGAAGTCTCATTCTTACATTCATATGTTTATTTACATATGTTTGTATGTTAATGGGTATTAAGATGCGGACATCCCGGGGATGCACGACTAAGTAGCCCCAGGTTCTCCCTAGTGTGGAACAATGGTGCACCTATTTGATTTCATTCTTATGCATATTGATATTAGAATTTAGATAGAGCTTTAATTCATTCACACAAATAAATGAATTAAATCAAATTTTACTATTGCATGGTTTTCTATTCTTGAAGTTTCTTATACATCCATATGTATTTAAGAATAGCGGGTATATTTGTCTAGATATTACGGAGACTTACAACTTTAAGTATCCGCAAGGAGGTTCCTACCTCACTCCCCTGGTGTAGAACATTGCGATGTACTTGCTTAAAATTTTTATACATTTTAATGTGTAATTAGCTAATGAATGACCCCTGTTATATTTATCTGTATGTTGTATGTCACACATCATGCATGCATCTTCTATCACTCTTGATAAAAATGAGGGCCACCGTTCTTACACTATAGGGACTGCTTGACCCATGAGGGCAACCCCTCATGACAGAGCTTAACCCTCTCTCTTTTGATTTAGCCAATAATCAACCTTCATTCTATGGGATGAATCTTGAAGCAAGTCTAAAGAGCTTGGTTGTAACTGACGGTGGCTCATAAGTTTAAATTGTCTCATTTGCTCAATCTTTGATAGTCGCAATATATCACATTATCTGAGTGATGAACTTGAACTATCCAAAGGATTGTAGTCCCTGCATTATAGCCTAATGGTAGCCACCAAATCTGTGGGATCCTCAGAAGAAAAAGAGTATGAAGTACAATCAGGAAGCATGGAGAATCATGCAAAGAAACCATGGTAAAGATCACACCCTCTCAACATATCGGTGTGCTGCTCAATCCTATCCCTGATATCAGCATCTTCACAAGGATTATATATGTCAATCTTCAATCAAATAGCCTCCTCGCTAGGCTCACTAGGAGACAAGTTGTCTGATCTTCTCCAACTAAACATCCTCTTATCAAATGCTTGTAGGAAACACATATAAGAATTCAGGCGACATCATGACAAAACATAAACAAGGAGAAAATAATGAGCTACACTAAGAAACTATAAATTAGCTCACAACAAATACGATCCGTGTTATGCGCATATCATATTTGTTGGGAGGTATTTGTTGACCCTCTTTTGTATTCCATTGCTAGAAATAACAAAATAATAATAATAATAATAGTGTGTATATGTATTTGTTGGAGAATATCAGTAATCAAGTCCTAAGGAATACAAAACAAGTCCACTATCGATGCTTGGAGATACTAATTGTCAACTAGAGATGGAGAGAGGAACTCTTCCCTGCGGAGTCGCAAGAAAAATCTGTGGTGTTTGATTTTGATTATGTGTATGGGGGATACCACGTAGATCTGAGGGTGTACTTATTAAGGTGATCGGGTACGATATCAAAGATTGGTGCACTATTTCGAAAGATAGAAATCACCTCCCTATAATAGACCTAATCACTTAATAAGGACTCCTGAGACATGATGGGTCTTTGAATATACTAGAGATTTTTTATCGTACTTTACATGGATGAATAAATTGGGTTTTATTTAAACTGGATTCTAAATTTCTTTATGGGGGCAAGCCACCATAGTAAATTACATCCTAAGGAAGGTGAACTTCTTAAAAATTTCTCGATTAAAGTAGGAAATTATTGTCTCCAAAAATTTCAATGATAAGACTATCAATAAATTGGTTGTGTTAGAAAATTAAATGGGATAAATAAAAAAAGAGACTTATTATTGAAGCCAAAAAAAGATGAGTAGGGAGTGCTCATGATACTAGAAAACCTAGTGAGCATTCCAATTTATCACATGATTGGGCCATATATGTTTGAAATTAAAAAAGATTATTTGTTTGAGTTGAATTTTATTAGATTGTTAAGGCTTATAATCCCACAATACAAGATTCTGGAAATGCTTAAGAGGTGAGGATTTATGGTTATAGCCAGAATAAAATAACTACCTTGGATCTTAAATCTAGGGAGCTTTGGCAAGAACCAAAGCACATCCTAAATCTAAATAAAGATGGGTATATGGTTTACCTCCATAAGAGAGGGTAAATCAGCCGACTGATGGACTTATAATCGCCTGGAGTAGCATCCAGTTAGCTCCTCCTATGCATTAAAACTATGTGGAATAGAGATAACCATTTTGGAAAAGAGGAATTCTATTTGACAAATGTAAGTATGTTAAATAGATTTCAACTTATTTTTATTTTCCAAAGAAAAGGGGAACTTTCATTTGACAAATTTGGGTATGCTAAATTAGGGTTCAAAATATATTTTTATTTTATATGTGTGATTTCTTGCTTTTGAAGAGAGAGAAACTTCAATTCTAGCATATATGAGATATGTTTAAATGAAGTTTCAATTTTATGCTATGATTTAATTTGAAGATAGAATCTTCATTCAACTATTTTGAGTTTGTTGAATAGAGATAACCATTTTCAAAAAAGTGGCTTTTAAAAAAGAGGGAAATTTCAACTTTAGCATATGTGCAATATGTTAAGTGGAATTTCAATTTTATTCTATGATTTTATTTGAAAATAGAATCTTCATTCAACAAATTTGAGCATGTTGAATGAAAGTGGTCATTTTCAAAAGTGTGCTTTTTAAAAGAGGGAAACTCCAACTCTAGCATATGTGAAATATGTTAAGTGGAGTTCTAATTTTATGCTATGATTTTATTTGAAAATAGAATCTTCATTCAAAAAATTTGAGTATGTTGAATGGAGGTAACTATTTTCAAAAAGATGCTTTTGAAAAATGATTTTGATTTTTGATTTTCAAAAGAACCTCCATGTAACAATCATGGGAATTGTTAAATGAGGTTTGAGAATTTCTTATGAATTTTGTGCAAAATCTTTTATTATGTGAATTTTTAAAAGTGCTTTTAGAAAGTGGTATTTTGCAAAAGAGTTTATCATCTTAAATAAATATAAATACTCTTTTTTGCAGGGGATTGTGCTTAAGGGGTGCTTAAAATAAATATAAATACTCTCTTTTGCAGGTTGCTTAACCCCCTAAGTATAATCTAAGTTTGGATAGGTGGACTTGGTTACCGATATTCAGGGTGCTAAGTCTAAATTATACATAAAAGTGCTTGGGTTGTATGGTGTGTTTAGCTAACGCTTAATTTTCAGGTGTAGTTAGATTTACTTTTTATATTTTTGATGTAAATTTGTATTAAGAATTTGGTTAAGTGTTATGGGGGTTAAGGATGAACATTGGTCATAAGGTTTAATTATGGAGTTCCATGTGATTCCTAGAAGCCTACCAAATGAAATCAAGTAAATCAGATGAAGAAATAGAGAAAGCATGAATACTTTAAGACCACCCATAACAATTATCATTTATAATTTGTAATTATTCTTTCATTTACTAGGATATATAAGGGTAGAGCTTGGCTATCCATTTTTCTTTTTAGGTTGTATGACGACGCAGTGGCTATTATTCTTTTATGCTGAATTTATAAATTGTTTGATGATTTGTTTATATTATACAATAGAAAATGGCATGTATTTTCTTAGGTTCTTCATGTATGATGATTTATTGTGTGGTTTGGATTCGATTAGGTTCTTAAGGAAAAATAAACTTTTTACCCCAGTCAGAACTCATAATGTAATTTTCTAAATAACTCATAACCATATTTAAAGCCTAGGTATTAAATCAAGCTAATTAAAAGATTTAGAAACCCCTTAGTTGAATGTTGTATGTTTCACAACATGCATATCATATTATTTTGCTCTTGAAAATAAGGGATTTTCATCCTTGCATGATGGGGGAATGCTTAACCTTTGAGGGCATCGCTTGTGGTGGAAAACACCCTTTCTCACTGAATTAGCCAACATTCTAATTTCATCATGCATATAGGCATGCAAAATTCTAAGGCCTTTGTCAAAATGAATTGTCAAATACAAATAAAAATTGAAAATATTTATATTAGATTAAGTCATTACTCATACCACTCATGCTCTAGTCTCTTAGGGAGTGAGTTTAAAGACCTTAGTTTTTTTTCTAATAATAACAACCTAATGATCCTGAAAAATATACGACTTAACCACATAGTTTTAAAGCATAGGAGGAGCTAACTGGATGCTACTCCAGGTGATTATAAGTCCATCAGTCGACTGATTTACCCTCTCTTATGGAGGTAAACCATATACCCATCTTTACTTAGATTTAGGATGTGCTTTGGTTCTTGCCAAAGCTCCCTAGATTTAAAATCTAAGGTAGTTGTTTTCTTCTGGCTATAAGCATAAATCCTCACCTCTTAAGTATTTCCATAATCTTATATTATGGGATTATAAGCCCTAACAATCTAATAAAATTCAACTCAAACAAATAATCCACCTTAATTTCAAACATATAAGGCCCAACCATATGATAAATTGGAATGCTCACTAAGTTTCCTAGTATCATGAGCACTCCTTACTCATCTTCTTTTGGCTTCAATAATAAGTCTCTTTTTTTATTTATCCCATTTAATTTTCTAACGCAACTAATTTATTGATAGTCTTATCATCAAAATTTTTGGAGATAATAATTGCCTACTTTAATCGAGAGAATTCCTAAGAAATTCACCTTCCTTAGGATGTAATTTACTATGGTGGCTTGCCCCCATAAAGAACTTTAGAATCTAGTTTAAATAAACCCCAATTTATTCATCCATGTAAAGTATGAGAAAAATCTCTAGTATATTCAAAGACCCATCATGCCTCAGGAGTCCTTATTAGGTGATTAGGTCCATTATAGGAAGGTGATTTCTATCTTTCGAGATAGTGCACCAATCTTTGATGTCATACCCGATCACCTTAATAAGTACACCCTCAGATCTACGTGGTATCCCCCATACACATAATCAAAACCAAACACCATATATTTTTCTTGCCACTCCGCAGGGAAGAGTTCCTCTCTCCATCAGTAGACAATTAGTATCTCCAAGCATCGATAGTGGACTTGTATTTCATATGAGTCTAAGACTATCTTTCCTTCAATTTGCACTTAGATTATTTTATTCGTAAGCAAAGCTAGCCAACAACCTCTAGGTTTTAGGACCTCACTCCTTGTAGGTCTTGAAACCCCTGTTGGGTCTACCAATATGTGAAAAATAAAATTAACTAATGAAAGGAGATGACTAAAAAAAATCTAGAACCACTTTACCACTAGCTTGGTGACCCAAGGTTCATCTTATATTTAGGATGATAAACTCTTTTCCAAAATACCACTTTATAAAAGCACTTTTTAAAAATTCACATAATAAAAGATTTTGCATAAAATACTTAAGAAATTCTCAAACCTCAATTAACAATTCCCATGATTATTACATGGAGGTTCTTTTGAAAATCAAAAATGAAAATCTTTTTTCAATAGCATCTTTTTGAAAATAGTTACCTCCATTCAACATACTCAAATTTGTTGAATGAAGATTCTATTTTCAAATAATATCATAGCATAAAATTAGAACTCCACTTAACATATTTCACATATGCTAAAGTTGGAGTTTCCCTCTTTTAAAAAGACACTTTTGAAAATGATGACTTTCATTCAACATGCTCAAATTTTTTGAATGAAGATTCTATTTTCAAATAAAATCATAGCATAAAATTGAAATTCCACTTAACATATTGCACATATGCTAAAGTTGAAATTTCCCTCTTTTTTAAAAGCCACCTTTTTGAAAATGGTTATCTCTATTCAACAAACTCAAATTAGTTGAATGAAGATTCTATCTTCAAATTAAATCATAGCATAAAATTAAAACTTCATTTAAACATATCTCATATATACTAGAATTGAAGTTTCTCTCTCTTCAAAAGTAAGAAATCACACATATAAAATAAAAATATATTTTGAACCCTAATTTAGCATACCCAAATTTGTCAAATGAAAGTTCCCCTTTTCTTTGGAAAATAAAAATAAGTTGAAATCTATTTAACATACTTACATTTGTCAAATGGAATTCCTCTTTTCCAAAATCTTAAAAAACATATCACATTTGATTCCCACTTAACACACCAAATTTGTTAAGTGAAAATCTCAGTTTCAAATCATATCACATTTGACACCACTTAACATGTAAAATTTGTTAAGTGAGAGTCTAATTTTCAAAATACAAAGCATATCACATTGGATTCCCACTTAACATACCAAATTTGTTAAGTGAGATTCACATATTCAAAATTCAAATCAAATCACATCACTTAACATACCAAATTTATTAAGTGAGATTCTCATTTCCAAAATTCAAATCATATCATATTTGATTTCCACTTAACATACCAAATTTTTTAAGTGAGAATATCATTTCAAAAAATATTGTATTTGACTCCACTTAACATACCAAATTTCTTAAGTGAGAGTCTCACTTTCAAAATACAAATCACATGAAATTTGACTCCACATAACATACCAAATTTGTTAAGTGAGAGTCTCATTTTCAAAATGCAAAGCATATCACATTTGATTCTCACTTAACATACAAAATTTGTTAAGTTAGATTCTCATTTTCAAAATGCGAATCATATCACATTTGATTCCCACTTAACATATCAAATTTGTTAAGTGAGAATCTTACTTTCAAATCATATCATATTTGACTCCACCTAACATACCAAATTTGTTACATGAGAGTCTCATTTTCAAAATACAAATCATATCACATTTGACTCCACTTAACATACCAAATTTGTTAAGTGAGAGTATCATTTTCAAAATGCAAATCATATCACATTTGGTTCTCACTTAACATACCAAATTTTTTATGTGAGAATCTCCTTTCCAAATCATAATAATATTTGACTCCCACTTAACATACCAAATTTGTTAAGTGAGAGTCTCATTTTCAAACACATATCAAACATATTTTTCCTCTACTTAACATAGCAAATTTGTTATGGAAGGAATCTCATTTCAAATGAACATATATCACACACATAACCAATCATCCAAGCAAAGATACCTTCACAAAATTTTCAAAACATATAATCAAAATCTCTTTTTAGCATACCTAAATTTGCTAAGTATAGGTTATCCAAATCAAAATTCTCAAGCAAAACACAAAATATAAATATCTCTAAAAAGTCTCTCAAAATATTTGAACCCCACCCAACCTACTTAGATTGGTTGAGTATGGGTTCTAAGTAAAAATTACATGGCAAAGTCTCTCGTACAAATATAAAAAATCTCTTCAAAATTCAATGAACCCTTCTTAGCATACCTAAATTTTTTAAGTGTAGGTTCAAATTCCAAATTAAATATAAAAATCAATGATTGAAGGAAAACATCATGGGAAGGGTTTGGCTCAATCTTATTTTAACAAATGTAGCGATTTTAGTATAGTTAGTCAATCCAGCTTCCAGTCAATGCAGTGATCATGGCTCCCAACAAGTTCATTTTTATTTTCCCTTTTGGAATAGATAAAGCCTTGGATTAGGTTGATATTACCATAACTGATGGCATGCACTTGATCCATTTTAGCCATGGCTTTAAGGGGGTCTGTGTTACCTGTAAAGGGGCAGTCCTCACCACTATCAGTAGGGATGAGGTGGTGGGACATACGCCACTCATCCATCTGGATATCCCATATGACTCTGAGTTTCCTCCACTGAGGAGGAAAGCTGCTGTGGTTCCCATGCCCCGTTCAGTGCTAGTTTCAGTACCTATCTATTCAATTCTCATTGTCATAGCTCCAACGAGAGCTGCTACCTCCTCATTGGCCACCCAAAAAGGGAAGACTATCTTAGCCTTTGAGATAGTCTCCTCGAGGTGGTAGTACTAGTTCTCTAACTTGCTCACTGCCTCAATACCACAACAAAATTAAGATTAGTGGGAGCACGCAAGCAACCAGAGTTTGAGCTTCTAAGGAGGGTTCTCCCTGTCAGACCTCTTTACTTCTGAGTGGTAGTAGGTTCCACCCCCTCTCAAGCTCGGACGGAGAGGAAGATTACCAGCTGATTACTTCTTCTCCTCCACCACCAGCATACCATGAGACACTAGCTAGGGAGCATAGGAGGCCTTACGCTAAACTTAGGACTGTTCTATGCTAGGTTAGCAGAGCATACAGATGCTCACAGTCTGGTACCTTGTTTGATTTGCGATCCATGATCCCTAGAAGTGTTATGGGTAAAATCCACAAAGAAAGAGCCGTTGAGGCTCGAGTATCTCCTCAGGCAGATAGGAGAGAGCGACGGAGGTATGCTAGACAGTTGGCAGCCTCCGCTTTGATTGATTTTCCTGATCATCACCCAGTCCGGGCCTATCATTAAGATAGCATTGTTCTCACTGGTGCCACCCACCACAAATAGAGATCCCTGGTTGAGAGGTAGATGATGTTTCCATCACATTGCTCCCCTCATCATCCACCATCACCAATTTAGCTCGCAGCATCTACCACTCTGGCCAAGGTTCAAAAGCCCCCATCCTGGGAGAGACCTTCCCCTCTGATGATCCGACTATGGCCCAAGGATCCTGCTCCATCCATTCCACCTGTTGAGGTGAATTGAGCTCCCCTGCTCAATCCCCTACCTCAGGTATGGTCAGGAAGGAGTGGCGATCCAAGAGCATCGTCACCGCACCACCTGCACCACAACCTACATAGATAAAGAGGGGAGTGGACATAGACATGGTCCCCATGATAGTTGATCCTCCTAGTGAGGAAATCTTGATAGTAGGCAGTGTCCATTGCATTGAGGCAGAAGAGCACAATCCTATAGCTAGCAGTCATTGGGTATTTGTCCCAGCCCAGCCAGGCATAGTAGATCGGTCACTAGATGACATATTAGCATATTACTTTGCTGAGAAGAGGTAAATTTTTGGGAGTGACTATTTTGATCAGGATGATTATAGGGTTAGTTCTAATCCTGATGAGGATGACATGTTTGATGATATAACTGAGGTCCACATGGTTGATAATTGGGGATCCTTACAGAGGGAGCAAACCAACCAGGATGGTGTTATGCTCGAGGAGGGTGATGCTTCTCACTCAACTTAGCACCTCCTCCACTAGCTCAAATAGAGAGATGATCATGTTGATAAGATGGGTAAGAAGATTGAGGAGTTATTGGTAGTAGTTACAGCATTGCAAAACTTAACCCTAGTTTCACAGCCTTCTCTCATGATAGCTACTATCCAGAGTTAGTACATAGCCTAGAGTATCCTAGGTGCATTCCTGCAGAGGATGATACTAGTAGTTTGCATAGAAAGGTTACCGATGGCACCTCCATGCTTGAAAAGGATATCAAGCACATGGTAGAGTAGCAGGTGAAGGAAGCAATGGCACAAGCTCGGGGGAGCTCATATATTCTAAAGGATAGACCATACTTGGAGGAATTTGATGTAGTTCAATACTGCAAGGTTTTGTGCGACCTTCCTTCAAAATATTTTGATGGAAACCGAAGATTAGCACATTTTAGAGTCGATTACAAGCGCAAAGGACACACTATTATTTAGACTTTTTATCAGCAGCATATCATAAGTTGCATTTGATTGGTATGCCGAGTTGACCAATGGCTCGATAGGGACTTTTGCTAAGTTTGAGCACCTCTTCATCAAGAGGTTTGTTGGAGCTCATCAAAGAGTGACTGTAGGAAATCTTATTGTAGTGATTAAAACTCCTAATGTATTCTCAGGTGGCACAATCTGAGCAAGAAATGTGAGCCAAAAACTGTCCAAATAACATGCCATTGAGATTTTTCTCAAGAATATTCATGGCCCAGTAGCCTTCATGCTTAAGGGCTTTACCATCCAAACATTTGAGAAACTAATTAATAAGGCGGCTACCCTACAAGAAGAGGCCAAATAGTTTCCCTTTCCCGACCAATCATCTCGGCCCAAGCCGCAGAATGTGTTTGAGAAGAAGCCAGGGGCAGTTGTGTTAGTGGATAGAGGAAGCCTAACCGTAGGTATGAGAGACCCCGAAGCTCAAGCCCCTTGCCACCTCCTTTGCCACCACTCGCCATCATATATCGCCTCCATCATATAATGGCCATTCCCACCACATCAATACTACCAGAAGGGCATTCCTACCCCCTTCTAAGTAGCTATTACCCACTTACTCTTACTGATAGATTGAATAAACTATATTCGTTCAAGAGGTAGGTAGTTAGAAAAATATTTAAGAATCTCTTAAAGAAACCTGACTTTCAGTTACCTAAGCCCAATAGGCCAAAGGATGTGGGCAAGAGTGATGATTCTAACCACACATCACATGGTTAGTCTTGTCTTAGAGGATTGTATTACATTTAAGGACTGACTTAAGCATAGCTACAAGTCTAGTGTTGTAATTTTCCCTAAGGAATACTTATTAGAATAACCTTCTAGTTTAATTAGGGTAATTCTTGGGGAAACCTACGATCCATTTAAGACCAAAGAAGGTTGTGATATTGCCTTATCCCGAACCTCTAAAAATGTAGTTTCTAAAATTAATAAATTCTCTCTACAATTTCCTGAGGTAGCTCAAACCTCCAGCACCATGGAAGTTTTGCATGTTGCCAGAGATAACTAGAAGAAGGTGACATCCTAGCAGCAGCATCAACAATCCAACTTACTTGCCTATGATAGTCCAGTAGCGCAACCACCGTCCAAGTCCAGCACTCCATCCATAGTTACAATTACTACTTCTTCCTCTACTAGCTCCTCTTCTGCTAGTAGGAGCATTGTATCAACAGACAAGGGCATTAAATCCCTTACCCCACTTACTTTATTAGATTTCTATCATGTACCTCCACCTAAGAAGAAATCAATGAAGAAAGCTTTCACTTATATGTTGTCCACTTATGATATTCTAGATTTTATTCTTGTTGAAAACTCTCAAAGTATAGACAATAATAATGATAGATCTAGTCATTTCGATCCACTCTCTTGTAATTCAGAATCATACTTTCCTTTTTTTGAATCAATCGGGTTCACCTCTTGAGATTGACTTGGAGTCAACTGACTTTGAGGATCCTATAAGAGAACTTGTAGGTATACCTAATGAAAAGGTAGAACAATTCATAAGTTCATTATTCCAAAAATTTCATTGAAGTCGAGTTGCATAGTGGCAAAGTTCTATGTCCTAGGATAGCACCTCTCGATAAGGGTAAATAAGTCATTGGTTCCAGTGAGCAGATATCTCCTCCATAGGATGCTCCACCTATGGATATGCTTATGGAGGACAAACTCAAAGTTCATTACAACATCCTAGCTCATCTTAGAAGTTTCCAGGTAAGTTAAGCATATATGATACCCTTATCTTATCCAAAGAAATGAGGAAATCTCCAGTCAAGGCTCTTTTTGATCTAGAGATATGTTTAGCTCAGCTGATCGCTGCTGAAGAGGAGGCACGCTACTCAAAGAACATCTTAGGAGTTACATTCAGTGATGAAGACTTGCTTCTAGGAACGACGAAGTACAACTGTCCTCTCTATATTATAGTGGACATTGGTAGAAATAGGATATCAAGAGTTCTGGTTGACCAAGGTGCATCAGTCAACATTATGAGCCTAAGGACCCACGCCTACTTAAGGATTGACACCTCTAAACTCAAAAAAGAGAGGATGATGTTGAAATGATTCAATGAACAAGGTGAGAGGGCCTTAGGCTCCATAATATTGCCATTAGAGATAAATGACTGGATGATTGAAGCCAAATTTCATATCATAGACTCAGATACATCTTTCAGTGCTTCACTTGGGAGACCGTGAGTACATGAGAACAACACGGTTCCATCCTCTCTACATTAGTGTATGAACTTCATGAGAGGTGGAATTGAGTACTGCGTTAAAGGAGATCTCAAGCCTTTCATAGTTCAAGAGGTCGAGATATATGAGGATGCAGTCTATTTCTTCCTCAAAATAAACAAGCCCATTCTCATAAATCTATTCAAGATCCCCAAGAGGGACATAAAGAAAGAAAATAAATAGAAAAATAATTAGAAAATGAAAAGAAAAAATAAAAAGAAAAAGAAAATGAAAGAGAGCGAGACATGGACTCAGGGGAAGATATAGAGCCTGACATTGGATTACACCCACAGTTGGTAACTCCATTCAAACATATGGGTATGATGACCCAACCTCCACTAGGAAGAGGTAGAGGATAGTTCTCTTCTGCATGTCTATGGAGTTTTGAAAAATCCAAACATCTCAGAGATATACATAGAGGTAGGAATTTGTCGACCGAACCGCACTCCTTCGTATACATCAGGAGTCCATTGTTGAAAAGGGGCTGGGGAAAGATTTAAAAAGAAATAATAAGATTCTTTAAGAATCGTTCATTATAAATCAAACAATGGATTGGTTAAATTATTCACTAATAGAAAGAAGAATTAAAGATCTTTGTGATAAAATAATCAAAATCAATAATCAAATTGAATGAACTGCAAAAGATAAGAAAAAAGAAGAAATAGTTATAATTTATGATAATAAAAGATAGGGATCAAAGGCAGCCCCTGAGGTGCAAAGCCTCCCTATTAGACACACAAGAGGAGGTATGTCCCAACCACCAGGAGTACACCTACTATCCACATAGACTTAGAATCTTTTTTGGAGGTTGAGTCTTATGTGGTTAGCACACCAGCCAGCTCTTCTTAGTGGTGGATCCCTTTCGAGGTGACGTTTGAGCATGATAGTGATGAATACCGAGCTCCAAAGTAAAGCATAAATATATCCACATTAGCAAATGAGATAGTCAAGATTCAGTTAGGAGCCATGGCTCTAACCCCACTTTCATTTCAAAAAGTTGAGGGTTAGGTAGTTAAGGAAGGGCCTAAGTCATCCACAGATGGGAAGACTCAAAGGTTCTTTTTGAGAGCATCATCCTCAAGTCAGGAAGCTGAAGTAGAACATAAGGATGATTCATATAAATATTTAATACAATTGCCTTTTGAATTGTATTCACTTTGTGTTCTTAATATAGCAAAGAAGGGATTAATCCGAAATACTTTGTCCACACAAAGGTTAGACTACTTTGAAAGGTTATGGGACAACCAAAGTAGACATTCTCAATCAAGACTAGGACTAAGATTTAACACAATAGGTCTAGTTGATGATGACAACCATTATACTTAGTCATCACCAATCATTTAGAATCTAATAAGTTCTTTTTAAACCACAATAACTCATATGAGGAGATGTGTTTAGAAACCTCAGATCATCTAAATGACTTTGAAGTCAAAGATGCATCGCTAGAGTTCAAAGAGGAGATCAGGTCAACCATCGATGAGCTCAAAGAAATAAACTTAGGAACTGAAGATAATCCATGTCTGATATATATAAGTACTTTATTAAATGAAATTGAAACCAATAACTTAGTTAGGATATTGACTGAGTTTAAGGACTGCTTCATATGAAGTTTTGAAGAAATGCCCTGTTTATCTCCTATTATAGCATTCCACAAACTAGCAATAGAGCCTAGTGATAACCCTATCAAGCAAGCTTTTAGACGCATGCAATTAGACATTGACCAACAGGTCATTTTTGAAGTCAAGAACCTGATCGATGTTGGCTTTATTAGAAAAGAAAAATATCCTACCAGCTTGGCCAGTGTCATTCACGTCAAGAAAAAGAATGGCCAAATTTGCATATGCGTCGATTTTAGGGATCTAAATAAGGCATGTCCGAAAGATGAATTTTCACTACTAATCCCAGAACTAATGGTGGGCATTGCCTCATCTCATGCAATCTTCTCTTTCATGGATGGCACATCTGGTTATAACTAAATAAAGATGGCCCCTGAAGATGTAAGAAACACTGTGTTTCAAACCCTGATTAGAACCTTTTACTATAAGGTCATGCCTTTCGGCCTTAAAAATGCCAGTACTACATACCAGGGGGCCATGACTCAGATCTTCAATGAATTCATTCATCAACAGGTTGAATGTTATGTTGATGATCTTGAAGTCAAAAGTAAAGAAAAGGAAGACAATATCTTTGACTTAAGAGTAATTTTTGAACGGTTAAAATAAATTAACCTTAAAATGAATCCCATGAAGTGTGCATTTGGAGTAGCTTCAGGAAATTTTCTTGGATTTGTTATTCAGCATCGTGGAGTAGTAATCAATTCGAAGAAGATCAAGATGATATTATAAATGCCACCCCTTAAAAGTCTAACTCAACTAAGATCATTTTAAGGGCAGTTGGCGTATCTAAGATGCTTCTTTTCCAACCTATCAAGAACATGCCAGCTATTCTCAGCACTTGTCAAAAAGGATGGCAAGTTCAAGTGGGATGATAAGTGTTAGTGTGCCTTCGAAGATATCAAGCACTACCTGATGATGCCACTAGTTCTGGTAGCCCTTATCCAGGGCAAGCCACTCATCCTATATACTGCTACATTAGATGACTCTCTTGGGACTTTGTTGGCCTAAAGCAATGATGAAGGGAAAGAAAATACACTATACTATCTCAGTCATCATCTAATCCCTACAGAGACAAATTACCACACATTGAAAAATACTACTTAGCTTTAATCTTTTCATCCCAAAAGCTATGGCATTATATGCTTTCTCATAAGGTGAACTTGATCTCCAAGGTCAATCCACAATAATATCTCATAATATGGATGGTGCTATCTAGAGGGTTAGCACTTTGGTCCATGCTTTTATCACAGTTTAGCATTACTTTTGTACCCCTCCGTTCGATGAAAGGATAAGCACTAGCAAATTTCTTAGTAGCACACCCACTTCCTACTGATTTCCCACTTAGTGTTGACCTCCCCAATAAATAAATCATGAACTTAGGAGACACTAGCATTCACCACTAGGAGATGTATTTTGATGGTTCAGCTTCCTTTCAAAAAGGAGAAGAACCATGATCTACTCTTCTAGGAAAGGTAGGGGTAGGAATAGTTCTCCTAACTCTAGGCCACGTTGTGATGAGATTCTCATATCATCTGTCCAATCCATGGATCAACAATGAAGCTGAATATGAGGCTTTGATTATCGATCAAGAGTTAGCCATTACGCTATGCATCTAGAGTATCAACATCTTTGGAGACTCTTAGTTAGTCATCAACCAAATTGTTGGATCTTACAAAGTCCTAAATCCTAAGCTCCATCATTACCACAAGTACACCATAGAGTTGTTGGTCCAAATACCAGAGATTACCATTTATAATATTCCTCAAGGTGAGAACATAGTAGTAGATGCTTTAGCCAAACTTGCCAAGGAGTTGGCATGTCCGAAAGATGAGTCCATACTAATAAGGGTCCAAAATAGACAAATCTTTTCCTTTATTAACATTGAACTCATCGAGAGAGACTCTCTTGAAGGGGAGGTTGTCATTGCCAAAAGGATAAGGAGTTAGATTAGAGACAACCAGTCATGGATTATCTAAATATAGGAAAACTACCTCAAGAGAAGTCACAATCACATTAGGTGAAGCATAGATCCCTTTCATACGCTCTCGTGGATGGCACCTTGTACTGACAGTCCTTTGATCAAACATGAAGCCTGTAAGATCATGACCAAGGTTCATTTTAGTTTATGCAAAGCGCATCAATCCAATCTGAAGATGAAAGCCAAGATTAAGAGACTAGGATAATACTTGCATTCGATGATCATAGACTTCATGGACGTAGCTAGAAGATGCCACCAATGTCAGGTGCATGGTGGGGTCCTACACCAACCACCCAACATTCTACATCTTACATTGGCCTCATGGTCATTTGAGTGTTGGGGAACTAACATAGTTGGTTCGATCAATCCTCCTTCTTCCAAGAGTCACCGGATCTTTCTAGTTGGCACAGACTACTTTTCCAAGTGGGCTGAGGCAATCCCACTCAGAGAGGTCACATCTCAGCATGTGCTCCAATTTTTTAGAAATCATATCATATATAGGTTTGTGGTGCCTCAATGAATTATATTTGGTAATGGTACTACATTTAAGAGCATTAAAATCAACAACTTTTCCTAAATACACAACATAAATTGTAGATATTCTACCATCTATTACCCTAGGGAAAATGGCTTGGCATAAGCCTTCAACAAAACTCTCATCAAAATATTAAAAAAGACAGTCAATGACAACAAGCAATAGTGGCATAAGAAGTTAGTTAAAGCTTTGTGGGCTTAACATACCATATAAAAAACTCCAACTCAATCTACCCCTTTCTCCTTAGTATATGGGTCTAAAGTAGTTCTACCATTAGAAGTCTAACTCCCATAGTTAATGATAGCTGTGGGTAGTAAGATCATAATAGAGTAGAACATCAAGTTATGGTTAGAAGAGCTTAAAGGTTTGGAGGGGAAATGTCTCCGAGCAAGCCAAAACCTCGAGTTGTACAAAGAAAAAATGATTCAAGCTCATAACAAGTTAGTCCGTCCTAGAGCTTTTCAAGTAAGAGAGCTTATTTTAGTTCTAATGAGACCAATTATTGCCCGTCGAAAGATGGGAGGCAAGTTTGAACCCACTTGGGAAGGCCTTTTTGTTATAGAGAAGGCCTACCAAAGAGGATATTATCAGCTTATAAATTATAAAGGAGAGCACCCTATGCTTCCAATCAATGGGCTCTATCTAAAGAAATATTACTCATAAATCTTATTTCCAAATCAATCAATAAACTTCTTTCATCTCAAACTCTATATCTTCCATGTTGAGGAATATCTTTGCTTGTGATTCCTCCATGATGTCTTTAGGGTAGGTGTGTGGAACCCAAGCGACGTCTTATCCTTTAGTAACACAACAACAACACAAACTACACAGAATCACATATAAAACAAACACATATCCTTTGTCTCAGGCTATTTTAATGTGGGATAAAGTTTCTTGTGGTACTCACTCATTAGCTGCTCTAGGTCGAGCTGACATGCTATCCTGTTAGTGTGTCACTCCAATGGTTACTTATTTGGAGGATGTAAGTCTACAAGCTTTCTTCCTAACATGGCCATTGCAAATCGATGAGCACCTTGTTAATTTGGTAGGCCTTACTGCACAGCTGGTAAGCTACCTAATGTTGACTTTATTTAAGAAGATGTAGGCCTACACGCTTTCTTCTTGGACTAGCCATCATGCACTTACTAGGTATAGTATATTTATGGCTTAGGATTAGTCCCCTAGTGGCTTAGGATTCCTCCTGACTACTTTAAGTAAGCTTGGGTTCAGTCCATACATGGGACTCCCCACTTAGTAATAATCTTAGGTCAGATAGCATCTGCCCCGCTGATGATAGACTATCCCAGTGATTATTTCTATCTGTAAGGATGTAAGTCTATAAGCCTTCTTCTTAGATTGATCATTGAAAATTGATGGGCACCTTAGGTTGGTTGTTTATCGCTATACTGATAGTGACCCACCCAGTGGATACACCACTCATGGCAGATGTAAGTCTACAAGCTTTCTCCTGGAGTTAGCCAACGTATACCTATAAGCTTTCTTTTACAGGGTCCTGGATAAAGCCCCTAGTGGCACCTCCCTTGTGGGCACTCTATTTGGATCAAATCCTTAGCAACCCCATTTAGACACTACTCTGGTTAATCTTGGACTGGACAGTCCCCCTTTTATAGTAGTCACCCCTGTGGTTGGAGAATATGTCTTGCGGATATGCAGATTCTCCCTTGGCCCAGTACGTCTAAGATAAGACTAGGCTAAAATAAGCTACTTCTTAGTATGGTCCCTCGCACACCAATAAGGTCCACGCAAACATATAAAGAAAACAAATATATATATTCGCTTGTGGATTAGGAGGACACCACCAATGATATCTTTTTCCAAGTAGGCATCCTATCTTTAGGGAAATGTCAGCAAAACTCCTTATAGGAATCGCTTAATTACTTTTGAGTTGAGATAAGTCCCAAGGTTGGCACTCTATCAGTAGTCATCTTTAGGTCAAGTTCAATTTACTGTGCTATCAACTGATCACCCGAGTGGTTTCTTGTTTAAGAAGTAGTAAGTCTACAAGATTTCTTCCTGACTTGACCATTGCACACTGAAAGACACCCCATAGGTTGGTTAGCTCCACCCCATGGCCGGTAGACTATCCCTTTGGATTTGTAAATCTAAGATAAGTCTAGCCTGATATTAGCTCCTTCTTAGTAGATCCATCACACACCGACAGGGTTCATCTAAAATTAAGTTGATTCTTACTATTCTTGAATCGATATGAGTCCATAGCAACATTCGCTCAATAGTCTCCTTAGGTCGGGTTTGATTTATTATGCTACCAGTAGATCACCCCAATGGTTTCTTATTTAGAAGGATATAAGTCTACAAGCTTTCTTCTTGACTTGACCATTGCATAGCGAAAGGCACCCCCTTAGGTTGGTTAGCTCTGCTCTGTGGCTAGTAGGCTTTGCCTTTGTATTTGTAAATTTGAGATAGGATAAAGCTGATATAGCCCCTTCTTAGTGGATCCATCACACACCGATAGGGTCCATTTAATCAAATCACCATCCTCCCTCCAGTGGAGTCCAAATTAAATACACCTTATCCCCAGCAGATTCCAGTTCATATCTCCAGCAGATGTTCCCTCAAAACCAAATTATATCCTCTCCCCAATGGAGCCCCAAATCATAATCAAATCAAACCTCTATCCCAAGTAGATAACCTAAACCTACTTCTCTAGTGGAAGGTTCATTCACTCATCCTCAGCAAATATTTTCTCCCTAAATAAAATCAAACCATTTCAAATCTTTATCCTTTATAGATAATATGAACCTGCTTCCCTAGTAGAAGGTTCATATACCCGATCACTCAGTGGATTCTTCCATCCTCTTTTATTCCCTTGGCATAGGTTGAGTTGCATTGCACTAAGATGTTGACTCTATCTACATGTCGAGTTTAGGGGTAGATCATTTCTGTTAGTGCTTACATTCCTTCTAATGTTATTGATCATCTTGGTCAACACCAATATGTGCAGTGTGCCTTGTCAGTTACACCACACCTATTGGGCACACTTTTGTTAACCTCACATTCAGAGTGAGTTCTCCCTCCCTCATCATTGATCTTGGACTCTTATAGACACTAAGATCTCCTTAGTCTTAAGGCACTTATAATGATTAGGTGAACACTTAACCGAAACCTAGAGTCTTAGAAAGATTAGCCATGAGAATAGGTTACGCCTTAAGGACATAGGAAAACTTGCCTACCCCATGGCTCAAACCCAATCCATGCTTCCTTCCTCAAACCAAATTTCAAATTTAAATCCAAATCATAAATCAATTTCAACTCTAAATGATTAAAACTCATGTTCAAATCCAAATGCCAAAACCCTTCTTAAGCCCTTTGACTTTGTCTTTTGGACTTAGCTTTAACCAAATTCAAATCAACCTCAAGTCAATTATTTTATCAAATATCAATTGAACTAAAAATCAAATCCAAATCATAAATCAATTCCAACTCCAATCAATCGAAACCCATAATCAAATTCAAATTCAAAAATCCCTTTTTAAACCATATGAACCACCTTCATATGCTTAGCCAAAATCCCCCTTTAAAATAAATCAAACTTAATTGATTTCTTTATAAACCAATCATTCCTTCAGTTATATTCACAAATATAAATGAAATCCAAATCCAAATGAGCTAAATCAAATCAAACAAAATCAAACCAAATCAAGACCTTTCATAAGCCCCATATAGACATAACTCTATAAGCTTGATTAAATCTCAACCCAAATCAACCCAAACTCAATTAATTTCTTTATAAATCAATTATTCCTTGATTTATATTCATAAATATAAATGAAGCCTGCCCTCCAATGACCAAAAATAAATCAAACTAAATCAATTCCCTACTTAAGCCCTTTTGACTTACATTCTTAAGATTGGTCAAATTTGCTTCTAAATCACTCCAAATTTAAGTGATTTTCTCATGAATCATTGGTATCTTCATTTATATCCACAAATATAAATGAAATATAAATCCAAATAGCCAAAACCAAACTCAAATCAAATCAAATTTCCAATTTTAGCCCTTTTTACCCAATTTCTTGGACTTAGCTAAATCCTATCCAAATTAAGCCAAAACTAATAGATTTTCTCACAGATCAATCATTCCTCCAATCAATTAGCCAAACATAAATACAAACTATAACTATCAAACCAAATCCATGTCAACTCAAGTCAAGCCCATGTTGACTCCTTTTAACTTGAAATTATCGTATGAACCAAAATCCATTTAACTCCAAATCAATTGCAATTGGATTTATATTTTCATCCTAAATCCATGTATAAGTTCAACCAAACTTAAATCAAGCCAAAACCAAACCAATTGACCTGTTTAGGTCCACTTGACCCAAAGTGACATAAAGAACCCTTTTTGAACCAAGTTATAATCCAACCCAAATTGGATTGAACGAAGGCCATCCAAACCTTATATCATGATCAACAATCATTCTAGGGTGATCAACTACCTTGAATTAGGTCAAAACAAGTCAACTTGGTCCTTTGACTAAGTCAACCATTAGCCCAAATGAATCCAAACTAGCTAAAACCCACTATATACCAAATTGATTGAAACCATTGATTCAGGCGAACTCATAATTAATGATTAAACATGATCAAACCCTCAATTGAGCCAAACCAAGTCCAATTGATCATTTGACCCAAGTTTCCCAAATCAGCCTAAATAGCCAAAATGGGTCAAATCATCAAATTGATTGCAACCAATTGCTTGAGTTCACTCCAAATTGATTATTGAACTTGACCAAAGCCATGATTGAGCCCAATTTGACCAATTGGTCAACTTGATCCAACCTAGCCCAAATTGACCTAAACAGTCAAATTGGCCAAAGTTGAAATTAAACACAAATTAAACTAAACCAAATCCTACAATCCATTTTAACAACTAATTGAACATAAACCAACACCTAACCCAACCCAATTTGGTCAAATTGGTCAAATTGGTCAACTTGACCCATTTGACCCATTTGAATCCAAATAAGCCAAAATCAAATACAAAGCAAATTAAACTAAACCAATGACACCAACACACTCTAAATGGTCATGTGAACTTGACCCAAGCCTCAGTTTGACCTAATTTGACTAATTGGTCAACTTGACCCAACCTAACCCAATTTGACCTAAATAGGTCAAATCAAGCCAAATCAAATCAAATGAACTCCAAATCACTTGAAATTAGATCTAACCCACTTTTGAACCATTTGAAAACTTACCAAATCAAATCCATTGCTAAGTGACCAAGATACCCTTGGGCTGAGAGTATCACATGAGGCAAAACACTTGGGGAAATGGTCATTTATCTTCCTTGGCCACTTAACACCCATCCATTGGCCCACTTTGGCACCAAGGACACTTGTTAACTTGACCTAAGGGTGGTTGGGTTGGCTATGACTCATGGAGAGGGAAAATCAGCTCCCCATTCCTATTGGAACACATGGAAAGCCATAGGACACCCACTATTCCCATGTCAGCCCTCTAACACCCTCCTCCACTCAAAGGAAGCCAACTAATATGATTCTTTGCCCAAAATTGAGCTCCCCATGGTGACCATTTGATTAAAATGGCCAAATAAGGCTAGTCATCTGATTCAAAGATGAGGGAGTATAACCCCCTCATTCTCACTCAAACTAATGGACACACTCTCGATTCAACCTTAACAACCAAGAACACACATCTCAGAATAATTTCCAAGGCTTCCCGAGCTCCCCAACTTCTCCTTTCTTGATTTAATGGAAAATTGAAACAAGGGAGCCTCAATCCGATTATAATTTGCTCAAACTTCCACCAAAGTATAATTAACTTTGCACGCGTATCCTTAGAGCCAAACGAGCGAGCATGAATCATCCCCCAAGATTTTTGACTACTGAAGGGTGGAGTTCAATCAGATTCGACCACTTTCATCCCACGCTTTGGTCTTTCGAGCAATCCACCTCAAATTAAAGCTTGTGCCGCTCAACAGGGCTTCATTTCTCCCAAATTAAGCTTCATCAATCATTAGAACTGTTAGTCATAAGCTTCAATGAGGTATGTCATTGAAACCAATCCTTAGCTTAAAATGGTTGGGAGCTTTTTAAAGAAAAGTTGCATGTCATGAAATCTCCATTCAAGCTTGGGTGAGCTCGGATCGAGTGATGAATGATGGACAGTCTCCGTCTCTCGCCAGCAGATAGATCATGAACCATCCATTTCACATGATTAGAATAGACGATCTTGATCAAATCATACATAGAATCCTTTTATTTTCCTTCAAAACCATGGATATAATCATGGTCGTTTAATCTTAGATCAGACGGTCCATGAAAAGTGCATCCGTCGTCAAGTCGAGGTCCCATTTGACGACAACTAATCAATCTCATGCTGGAAGTGCATCGTCAACTTGTGCGAGGATTAGCTTTAATTAGGTTAATTAATCTATTTTAAGGCTGAAACTTGAAAAATTCATAACTAATTGTAGAATAATCCAAAAAAATATAAATGAGGGGTCATTTTAAATGTATTTCAAAGAGGAATCCAATAAAATTATTATTAATTAATTTTTAAAAGTAATCTATATTTAATTAAAATTTTAATTAGCCTAATTACTTCTTGATTAATTATCTAATTAATCTCAAATTTTCTAAAGATGCTTAGGGGGATGACCTCTGCCTCCCCTATTTTTTGTGGGATTTATTGGATAGTTAATTAGGAAGATCTATGGATTAAGCCTTAATTACCCTCCTACCTTAATTAATGATAATTAAGAAAAAATACTATATTAAATAATTAATTAAGCTTATTACCCTCTATTGATAATGAAAAGTCTTAGGGAAGTGGTTTAGGTTTATTTCTTATGACCATTTGATTAAGCCTCTTCATTTTATTTCAAATTAAGCTTAAAGCTAATTAATTAGCCACTTAATTAATCAATTAAAACAAAGGGAACCTAATTTTTAGAGCCTAATTGATTGTTTGAAGTGACTTAAGGATTGGGATTGAGGCCTCCTCTTTGATCTCTTTCCCTAAGTTAATTTCATCATCCTAATTAAAACATAATCAAAAGATTTAATTAATTAATTAAAGACTTAATTAAATTAATCCAAATCATTCTTAACTTTGATTAATCAACTTTGGGTAGTTGTTTAGATGTTTAAAAGTCTAAACAAATTTAATGAAATTATGATTTTCTTACATGAGTGAGAAAATTATAAAAGTAATTAATCAAATCCCTCAAGCTTAATAAATTATTAATTATGAGCCAATTGCATTAGGCCCTTCTCATTCCTTAGGAACATTGCTAATTTACTTTGCATGTGGTTGCATTTCATGTTGGCTCATAATTAATTAGTTAATTAATTTATGGTGATATAGGTAAGGGTTTAATTAATTGAGTTAATTCATACCTCAGCCTAATTAAGCCATAAAAATTAATTTAATTATTTTGATTAAACCAAATTAACTCACACATGGGGAATGAGATTAGGATTAGCAAACCTCTTTTACATTCCTTAAATTAAATCAAACATGAAATTAAAATGACTTTAAAAAACTTTGGTTTATTTTAAGTAAGCTTATTTAATATGATTGTCCTTAGAAATTAGTTAGATTGAATGAAATTACATGCTTTTGTTGTTTTATTTCTTTCCAATCATGTTAAATTGTTGTATGTCACTTGACTCATGGATTCATTTCTTTCAAAAAATTAATTAAATGAAATGGTTTCCTTTATGTCAAATTGCATGTGTTGACTTAATTAGGAATATGTGTGGCTATTGTCACTATTAAATATCAAATGTATTTTTAAAAGCTTACTAATGAATAATAGTGCATATATTGTGACTTTAGTTATATATACATAGGAGGTGCATGTGAATATAAGTTTATTGTATGAAGTGAAGTCTCTTTCTTGCATTCATATGTTGATTTGCATAATTTTGAATGTTAATGGGTATTTTAGTCTAGACATCTTAAGGATGCACGACTTTAAGTAGCCCAAAGGAGGTTCTTACCTCAGTCCCCTGGTGCAGAACAATGGCGACATACCTATTTGATTTCATTCTTATGCATCTTTACATTAGAATTTAGAAAGAGCTTTAGTTCATTCACACAAATAAATTAGGTAAATCAAATTGCACTTTTGCTTGGTATTTTATTCTTGTAGTTTCTTATACATCCATATGTATTTAAGAATAGTGGGTATATTAGTCTGGACATTCTCGGGATGAATGGCTTTAAGTATCCCCAAGGAGGTTCTTACCTCACTCGTCTAGTGTAGAACAATGGCGATGTACTTGCTTAAAATTTGTTCAAGTAGTTGGATTAATTAACCATATAATTTGACGTTCTTTCCTTATGCTTCAGCATAAGAATTTAGATAGAACTTTAAATTAATATGACCAAATAATCCAACCAAATGAAATATTAATTCCAACTATATGTGCTTACGTTCATTATTTAAGTGTGCTAAGATATAAATTGCATATATATTTATGTTGAGGACTTAATCATATGCATGTTATATATGATGGGAACAAATGAACAAACATGTGTTATGTGATAGTAATTAATTCCAATTAATCTTAAGATGCCTTTCTTACTGAATGAGATTATTTAGAGATTAATTAAAATAGGTAATAAGCCATTCATTAAAAAGAATTTATTAATTTATTTGCTTTAGATGTGACTTAAGGTAGGGATGAAAGAGAGTGATCCTCTCTTTTCTTCTCTTTATAACATTTAGTTGTTAAGTGTAAATCTAATGAAATGAAAGAAGCATTAAGCAAAATTTATAAACCAATTAAATGACTTAAAGTGAAACCACCCTTTATAATTAAATGTCTTTCATACTTAGAAAATGATAACTCTAAAGCCTAGTTAGAACATACCACACAAGCCTTAATACACACAAATTAGATTAAGTCACCACTTCTAACTTTATGTTAGGGTAGTGCATGATGTATGCTTGTTTTGTAATGTATTGTTGTAGACTGGATGTTAGGGTGTACATTTTATAGACTTGATGTTAGGTCATTATTAGCATAATCATATTTTTTACAGGAGATTGTGCTTAAGGGGTGCTTAAAATAAATATAAATACTCTCTTTTGTAGGTTGCTTAACCCCATAAGCATAATCTAAGTTAGGATAGGTGGACTTGGTTATCGATGTGTAGGGTGCTAAGTCCAAATTATACATATAACTGCTTGGGTTGTATTGTGTGTTTAGCTAATGCTTACAGGTGTAGTTAGATTTAATTTTCCTATTTTTGATGTAATTTTGCATTAGGAATTTTGTTAAGTGTTATGAGGGTTCACGATGAGCATTGGCAAGAAGGTTTAATCCTTGGGTGCCATGTGATTCCTAGAGGCCTACCAAATCAAATGAAGTAAATTAAATGAAGAAATGGAGGAAGCATGAAGACTTGAAGGCCTCTCATAACACTTATCATTTATAATTTGTAATTATTCTTTCATTTACTGGGATGTATGAAGGTAGAGCTTGGCTACCCATTTTTCTTTTTGAGTTGTGCGACGATACTTGATTGCACCAACCTATTATTCTTTAATGTTGAGTTTATAAATTATTTGATGATTTTCTTACATTGTACAAAAGAAATGACATGTATTTTCTTAGTTTCTTCATGTATGATGATTTAGTGTGTGGCCTAGATTCGATTAGGCTCTTAAGGAAAAATAAACTTTTTACCCCAATCACAACTCATAATCTAATTTTCTAAATAACTCATAACCTCATTTAAAGCCTCAGTATTAAATCAAGATAATTAAAATATTTAACAATCTCTTAGCTGAATGTTGTATATTTCACAACATGCATACCATATTATTTTGGTCTTGAAAATAGGGGATTTCCAACCTTGCACGATAGGGAGATGCTTGACCTTTGAGGGCATCCCTTGGGGTGGAAAACACCCACTCTCAGTGATTTAGCCAACATTCTAATTTCATCATGCATATAGGCATGCAAAATTCCAAGGCCTTTGTTAAAATGAAGTGTCAAATACAAATAAAACTTGGAAAAGATTTCATTTGATTAAGTCATTACTCATACCACTCATGCTCTAGGCTCTTAGGGAGTGGGTTTAAGGATCTTAGTTTTCTTTCAAATAATAACATCCTAACCATTCTACAAAACATATGACTTGACCACATGATTTTAAAGGGTAGGAGGAATTAGTTGGCTACCACTCCAGGCAATTATATGTCCAGTTGTTGGGTTATTTACCCAATTTTATGAAGTTAAACCATATATGCATCTTCACTTAGATTTAGGATGTGCTTTGGTTCTTGCAAAAGCTCCCTAGATTTAGGATGCAAGGTAGTTGTTTCCTTCAGGCTGTAAATATAAATCCTCACCTCTTAGGCATTTTCAAAATCTAGTATTGTGGGATTATAAGTCGTAACAATCAATTAAAATTTAACTCAAATAAATAATCCTTCTCAATTTCAAACAATTAAAGCCCAACCATAAGATAAATTGAAATGCTCACTAGGTTTTCTAGTATAATGAGAAATCCTTACTCATCTTTGTTTGGCTTCAATAATAAGTCTCTCCTTTTTGATCTATCCCATTTGATTTTCTAACACTACCCATTTATTGATAGTCTAATCGTTGAAATATTTGGAGACAATAATTGCCTACTTTAATCAAGAGTATTTCTAAGGAATTCACCTTCCTTAGGATGTAATTAACTATGTGGGCTTTCCCATATAGGGAGCTTTAGAACTCGATTTAAATAAACCCTACTTTATTCATCCATATAAAGTAGGAGAAAAATCTATGGTATACTCGAAGGCCTATTATGCCTTAGGAGTCCTTATTAGGTGATTAAGTCCATTATAGGGTGGTGATTTCTATCTTTCAAGATAGTGCCCCATTCCTTGATGTCGTACCCAATCACCTAAATAAGTACACCCTCAGATTTGTGTGGTGTCCCCCATACACATAATTGAAAACAAACAACATAAACACTAAAGCCTTAGCACACACATTAGAATGCTAAGTCACTAATCCTTGTATTAAGTTAGGCTGGTGTATGGTATGGTGATGGGTTTTATTTTATAATATAATATTTTAGACTAGATGTTAGGATTGGTTGTGTGTAAAATGGTTGTTAGGTTGTTCATAGACTAATGAAATTTTATGCAGGGGATTCTACTAAAGTAGCCACTATAATAATAAAGAAACATAAATGTTCTTGCTTGTAGGTGCCACCTAAGCCTTTAAGCATAATCCAATTAGGGCAGGTGGGCTTGGTTATCCAAATGCAGGGTGCTAAGTCCAAATATATGAAATATAATTTCCTAGTTTATCTATTTAAATAGCTAACATCTATTTTACAGGTGTAGTTAGATTTTCTTTTTTATATAAAAATGTAATTTTTATAATAGGATTAGGATTAGTGTGACTGGGTTTAGGATGAGCATAGAAGGCAAAGATTTGGGAGGCCCTATGGGGCCTAGAATAAATAGACCCAAAGAAGAAGAGATGAACATGAATTAAAGATCCCCATATCATTCATTTCATTTGTAAAATTTAATTATAATCCTGGTTGTATAAGGGTAGAGCTCGGCTACCCAAATTTTTCTTCTTTTTATTAGGTGTATGGCAGTACCCGACCGCATCAGCCTCTTATTCTTTTATAAAATTTGAATTATTTATTTGATTATTATTTTTGATTTGTGTAATAGAAGTGGCATGCTTTTCTTTGGTTCTTAAAGTTTGATGATTTGATTTGTGGCATGGATGTTGTAGGCTCTTTAGGATAAACTTCAATTTTCTATCCTCACTAAATAACTCATAATTAAATTTTAATGCAACTCATAATCTCATTTTAAAGCCTAAGTTTTTAATCAAGTTAATAAATTATTTATCAACCCCTTAGCTGAATGATTATATGCTAAAACAACATGCATATCATATTGTGTTACTCTTGTACAAAAAAGAATCTCCACTCTTGCATGATAAGGGATATGATAAACCTTTCAGAGCGATCCCTTGTAGTGGAGAACACCTCTTCTAATTGATTTAGCCCATGAATTAATTTTATCATGCATATAGGCATAATTATCCTATGCCTTGGTCCAAAATAACTGTGTCAAAATTATTCAAAAACTTATAAATTTTTAACATTAGTCTAGGTCTTATTTGCATATCAAACAATCTCTAGTCTCTTAGGGAGTGAGTATAAGATTCTAGCTTCCTATCTAATTAAATAATAGCCTAACTATCTTGCATCTACATTAGAACAACCTACATGATTTTAAAGTGCAGGAGGTGTTAGTTGCGAGCCATTCCAAGTAGTTGTAAGTCCAGAAGAATCGGGATGTGTTCACTCTCTCTTATGGAGGTGGACCCTTATATCCCATTTTCCTCGAGTAGAGTTAAGTTGAGCTTTGAGCCTGCACTAGATAACTATAGATTTAGGTTTCGTGACAGCTCATTTCTCTTTTATTATGAGTATAAGTCCTCACCTCTTAGGCATTCCAACAATCCTATGTTATTGGACTATAAGTCCTAGCATTTTAATAAGATTCTAACTTAATTAAAAGTAAATTCTCTCTTTCAAAAATATAAAGCCTCATTATATGATAGATTGAAGAACTCACTAGTCTTCCTAGTATCATGGGTGCTTCTTACTTATTCTTATTCAGAATCTATGAAAAAGTCTTTTTATTCGAATAATATCATTTGACTTCTAATAATAACCAATTTTTTGATAGTCTAGCCTTGATATCTTTGGATATATTCATTGACTACTTTAATCGAGAGTATTCTTAAGAAATTCTCATTTCCTAAGATGTAATTAACTATGGAAGCTTATTTATATAGGGAACTAAAGAACTCAGTATAAAATAAACCCTACTCTACTTATCCATGTAAAGTAGGGGAAAGATCTCTAGTATATACGTAGACCCATCTGCCTTAAGAGTCCTTATTGGGTGTTCAAATCCATTGTAAGATGATGTTTCTTTCTTTCGAGATATTACATCATACCTCAATGTTGCACTTAAATCACTTTAATAAGTACCCCCTAAGATCTGCATGGTGTCTCTACCACTCCAAATTAAAACACCTGGATGTCCAGACTATATACTTGCCAATTCAAATACACATAAGCATATACATAAACATAGAGATAAAATTATGTAAAGGTTGTGGATGGAGTTTTTTTATTTATGTAAAGCTTAATGGCAAATAGCAAAGGATTTTACTTTATGTTCCACTGTATGCACACACATAAATGAAATTAAGCAAGTACATGTCATTCTTAAACCATGAAAGTGAGATTATCTAAGACCTCCTTGAGGCTACTTAAAGCCTTGTATTTCTAAGATGTCTAGACTATATATTTGCCAATTCAAATACATGAATACATAATTATGAACATATGCATAAAACCATCATTTTCCATCTTTTGATTGCTAGTAAATGAACATTTCATTTTTAAATGATTAATTATTTATAATAAGCCTTGATTTAAGATTCATAATTATTATATTGTTTCAAAATAATTTGAGATTTACTAATGAAACTAGTCACACCATATGATAACATTTATCCAACTCATCCAATTTAAATGCAATCATATTCTTTTAATTTTAAAACTTGAATACATGAAGCACTTGGCAAGCACATTTATGTTAATTCGAAAGGAAGTAATTGAACAACACCACACAACATACTTGATTTCATTAAAATTTAAGGGCAATCAAGTTAAACAATTATTCCTTAAACCTAATCAAAGTTTCTTTAATGCTTGGATTTAATATTCAGGTTGTTGAAGACCTAAAGATTAGAGATAATGTTTAGAATTCACTCCATCCCATGTTGGTTGTTTAAGGTGTTAAAGAAGGAAATTTAAATGTATTTTATGGATTAATTAAGTTCAATCTATTAATTATATCCATTTGATCACCCTTCCTAAGCCTCTTTAATTTGATTAACTACCTAAACATGTGCCTTCAATGATATGCTTTGAAAAAAAATTGCAATGCACCTAAAGAGATATAATATAATTAGGCTAATGTTTAAGAATTAATTAAGTTAAAGAAGAAAAAAATGTAAGATCTAATGTAATAAAAAAATCATAATTTCTTTAATGACTTTACATTGTTAAACACATAAAGGGATTAATGGGTTGCACTTGAGTTAGTTAAATTGATTTCACTTATATTTTATTATTAATTTTTCTTAATTTACTTTAATTATTAAGCATGTTAATTAAATCCTTTAAGAAAATATAATTAGAAATAATTAGGAAAGGGGGTCCTAATTAATTCCCATATTATCCCTACTATTTTCATTAACTAATTAACCTTAATTACTTAATTTTACTATTCATTAATTATACTCTTAGATAAAGGCTGAACCCAATAACCTTACGTTAGGTCGGGTCAGTGGTCCTCTATCTAAGAAAGGCCAAAGATGGCTACCAAGGCATGGAGAGGTGGAGAACCCTTCCAAATGGGTCATTTAGAGGGCTTGATTCAATGGGTTTGACCGAACTCGGGTTTACCATGGGTTGGACTCACTTGGGTAGGTCCCTGGTGACCCAAAAATGTGTCATGTCTAGTTTGGCTGGGTTTGGACTTTGTTTGTTTAAGTTTGGTTCAATTTGATTCATGCAGGTCAAATGGGCTCATTGCGCTAACTTGACCATTTTGACCAAATTGGGTTAAAGTGAGAATTTGGTTAAGTTTAATTGATCATTTGGAATGAGTTAGTACAATTGGTTTGGTTTAATTTAGGTTAGGTATGGATTGATTCATATGGTTCAATTTGGGTCAAATGGGTCATGTTTACCAAACTTGTCAAATTAGCTTGAGCATGGATTAGGTCCATGTTCAATTGATCATTAGTGATTGATTGGAAGAGTTGATTTGATTTAATTTAGATTAGGGAATGATTTGGTTCATTTTGACCCTTTAGGTCAAATTGGGCTAAGTAGGTCAATTGGGTTGGGTTGACCAAATTAGGTCTAATTGATGGTTAGATCATGTCCAATATCCAATTGGTGATTGATTAGAAACATTACCTTCAACCAATTTGGTTTAGGATTTGATTTGGCCTAATTTGGCCCTTTAGGTCAATTTGGTTCAAGAGGCCAAGTTATCATGGTTAGGTTCAATTGATTTCAATTGGTGGTTGAGTCATGTTCAATAATCAATTTGTGGTTGATGAAGGTCATTAGTAGTAATTAATTTGACTTAGAACATGATTTGGCCTAACTTGGCCTTTTAGGCCACTTTGGGTCAACTTGGGTTAAGGGGCCAAATTGGCTTAGTTATGTCTAATTGATTGTAGTGAAGTGTTCAATTGAAACATACAATCATCAATGAAAAGATTGGATAGCTTGATTTGATACAATAAGAGTTTGATTGAGGTTTGGTCTAATTGGGCCTTCTATGTCATTTTGAGGTTAAGTGGTTTGGCCAAGTCAATTGAGACCAATTGAGGCTATGGATGGTTGGAATATATTTAATAATGAACTTGAAGTTGATTGGTGACTTTGAATGAAATTGGTTTTGGTTTTATTGGGTTTTGACTCCTTTGAATCTTTTAAGTCAAATGGGCTAACTTGGGTTAATTAAGACTAATTAATTTATTTGGCTTGATTGCAAGTGTTGGAATATTTTGAAATAATCAATTGAATATTTAAAATGATTGAGAGGCTTAAATTGAGTTTGGTTGGCTTGAATTGGTTTGAATGGATTTATAGGATTGAAGTGGGTTAACTTGGGTTAATATTCAAGTTAATTTTGCTTGGAGCTTGGATTGAAAATAAAATTTAATCAAGGTCAATTGATTGGTTTGGGGGTGAGGTCTCAAGAATTTGGTTTAGCTTCAAATGAATTGAGGGGTATGAGTGTCGATTTAGGCCTTAGGGTAGTGTGTTGTTTTAATTTGGAGTCGTAGGGATGCCACACATCTCTTAAGGGAAACTTACTAAAGTGATCAAATGCGGCATCAAAGTATGATGTATTATCTTAAAGAATAGAAACATCACCAAACAATAGATTTGATCAAATAATAAGGACTCTTAAGGTAGATGGGTCTTCGTATATGCCAGAGTTATTTACCATACTTCATATGGATAAAGTAAAGTAAGGTTTATTTTATGCCAGGTTCTTTAGTTTCTTATGGAAGCAAGCTTCCATAGTTAATAACATCTTAGAGAATAGAAATTTCCTAAGAATACTCTCAATAAAAGTAATCAATGAATATCTCCAAAAATTTTAAGGCTAGACTATCAAAGAATTGGTTATTATTAGCAATCAAATGGGATTTTTGAATATGAAGACTTCTTCACGGGTTCTAAAGGAGAATAAGTAAGAAGCACCCATGATACTAGGAAGCTTAGTGAGTGCTTCAATATACCCTATAGTGAGGCTTCATATTTTTGAAAGAGAGAATTTAATTTTATTTATGTCAGAATCTTATTAGAATACTAGGGCTTATAGACCAACAACACCAGATTGTGGGAATGCCTTTGAGGTGAGGACTTATAATTATAACAAAAGAGAAATAAGCCACTTCAGAACCTAAATCTAGAGTGCTCTAGCACAAGCCAAGAGTTCAACCTAACTCTACTTGAGGAAAGTGGGATATATTGGTTCACCTCCCCAAGAGAGAATGAACACATCCTGACTCTTTTGGACTTAAAACCACCTAGATTAGCTGCCAGCTAACACCTCCTATGCTTTAAAACTATGTACGTCAGTCTTATGTAAATGCAATATAGCTAGGCTATTATTTAATTAGGAAGGAAGCTAAAATCCTAAACTCACTCCCTAAGAGACTAGATAATATTTAGTATGAAAACATAACTTAGACTAATGTTGAAAAATTATAAGCTTTTAAAACATTTGGCAAATTTATTTTTTTAGACCAAGGCATGGAATGATTATGCCTACATGCATGATTGTGGTGTTTTAATTAAGAGTCATTGTGGACACCACATAGATCTTAGGGGATACTGATTGAAGTGATCAGCTATGACATTAAGGTATGGTGTACTATCTCAAAAGATAGAAACATAACCCTACAATGAACCTAATCACCTAATAAGGACTCCTAAGGTAGATGAGTCTTCATATATACCATAGATCTTTCCACTACTTTACATGAAAAAGTGAAGCAGGGTTTATTTTATGCTAGATTCTTTCCCCTACTTTACATTAGGCTAACAACGGCCTAACATCTAGTCTACACATAAATAATTCTAACATTCATTATAAAATATTACATCACAAAATAAAACACAACATCATAGCATACACTATCCTTACTTAGAGCTATAAGTGATGACTTAGTATTATAATGCTTGCACTTAAGCTTAGTGTGGTATGTCTTAACTAGGCTTTAGGATTATAATTATTTAAGATTAGAATGTTCAAGTTACACATGAGGGGGTTTTGACTTCTAGTTTCAAATTTTAATTTGTATTTTGCTTTATTTCATTTGATATTCACAATAAGTTACTTTATAAAGAGTGTATTATTACAATTTTGGTTTCTTTTAGTGAATGGTTTATTAAGTTTTTTTATTAATCTTATGTTTGGGTTAACCTTAAAGGATTTTATTCAACATGAAAGGTATCTTAAGACTAATGAAATTGAATTGTCATCACATATATCATGTCATACCATTCCTTTACATCATTATTAACATGCATATGATTTTGAACTTTAAATACCTATAGATACAATGTATTTTGACACACTTAAATGATTATGAATGCATATACTTTTGGTAGAAAAAAGATATTTTCATTCATTAGTTTAATACACATGCACATGTATAAAATATTTAAGCAAGTATGTGCCGTTGTTTAAACCAAGGAAGTGAGATAATCTAATACTTCCTTTGGGCTACATAAAGTCTCGTATTCCCGGAATGTCCAGACTATATACTTATTATCTCAAATGCATATGAATGTATACACAACTATGAGAATGAGAATCATGTAAAAGATTGTATGTTAATAAATTTATTTATTCATATAAAAGTAAAGATCTATCAAAATTCTAGTATATGTACACATAAGAACGAAATCAAGTAAGTACGTACCATTGTTAACCAGGGAAGTGAGGTAATCTAAGACCACCGTGGAGCATCTTAAAGCCTCGTATTCACGAGATGTCCATACTATATACTTAGTAACATTCAATATATGTAAACATACACATGAATCATAAAAATAAAATAATACTTTAACATGTTTAAATTATAAATAAATGTAAATCATATAGAATATTCATGCCCACATCAATTCAATTCTTTATTTATAAAATAGTTTTGGAATTTATTAGTGATAATAGCCACACATTTAATAGGATTAATCCAACACATGCAACTTACACATAATTAAGTTCAATTGATTCTTTTATTTGAAAACATGAATGGATGATACAAAATAACATATAAAATTTATAATGATTGAAAAGAAATAATCTAACACTTCCACATAATCCATTCAACTATTACTTCCTAAGGACAATCATATTAAATAAAATCATTTAAAATCAACCAAAGCCTCTTATGTAATTTGATGTTTATGTTTGAATTATTAAACTTAAAGAAGAGAAATAGCATTTGCTATTTTTCCCCTTCCTATGTGAGTGATTTAATGTATTTAAGGAAAAAGTAATTAAATGAATATTATGGATTGATTAAGTTCAAATCATTAAACAAATGATTTAAATTTCCCTTTCCTATGCTTCTTAATTTGATTAAACATTCAACCATGAGTATCCAATGATATATAAATGAAAAATTAAAATTGCAATGCACTTAAAGACCTAAAGCAATGAGGCCCATGATTAAGGGTTAATTAAATTGAAAGATAATCTAATTAAATAACATGGTTTTCCCACACATCTTAAGGGCCTTTATATTATTAAACAAATAAAGAGGAACCCACAAATTCAAATTAAATTATCTGATCTAGTTATCACTTCAATTTCATTTGATTTCAACATTAATTCACTTAGTTAATCCTTAATTAAACCCTAAGCATAAATTAATCCTCTTAAATGAAAAAAGATTTAGAAAAATTATTATGAAAGAGGCCCTAATCATTATCTATATCATTTAATTATTAATTAGTGGTTAAACATCATTAATAATTAGAATTTTATTATTTGGCAATTTTATAATTATTAAATTGATTAAAGTGGGTGATTAAGATTAAAATTATAAATTATCCGAATTACCTAGCAAATAAATCACTGAAGCAAATTATTAAAGGCAGAGGACATCCCAAAGAATCAACACATCCAATTTGAGATCAATTGGCCAAGTAATTAGGGCTTAATTACAATAATTAAAAAAACTTCAAACCCTTTTTATGCACTATTCATTATTCAAACATTAGGGGTTTTATTTTATTAAAATTTTCTCCTTTTACCCTTTCCAAAATGGGTTTACTCATATTTTAAAGTTTTCTATAATTAGTTATGATTTTTAAATATTATGAGTGATTAATCACATATTTAATTCCTAATTAATCTCTTAACCTGTCGATGCCACGCGAGAGCTGATGTGGCATCGCTTTCCACATGGTCATTTCCCGTGCCAGCTGAATCGGTGATAGCAAACGCAATTTCATCCCCGCCATCCGATCTCGGATCGGATGGTAGGGATTAATCACGTGATATCTAATGGATTAAATTAAAATAACTAGTGAATTAAATCACGGTCATCCATTCTGCTCTAATCACGTGGAATAGATGGCAGATGATCCTTCATCCCTTGAATGATGAAAAATGGACAATGTCTACCCTGCTCTGCCCGATCGACTCCAAAACATTTAGGGAAGAGATCTAATAAAATCTTATAGTAAAAATCACATGAAATTGCAAAATCTTTCACAAAAGATCAACTCATATTTGATTTTCTACGGTTTGCAGAATTTACCTCGAAAGAGCTTAAGATTGGCTATCCAATGACTGAGGTAGCTTCATCTTGAAGAGATGAAGCCCTGTTAAGAAGATCTTGAGTTGAGTCCCCACCGATTTCTCTATAGACCTAGCGCTGTCTTAAAACTCATTGGGGTTTATCTTCGAGTGCCTTCTACTAATCGTATCAATTGGGGGGTCGATACATTTTTACTCACCAGAGTTTGGTGAAGGTATGGGAAGAAATAATTTGGGTCTGGAAGAGTTTTGGTGAGGTTTGACGGACAGGGCTCTTAGTTTTTCTCGGCCGTTAGTCTCGCCAGTGATGGAGTGCACTAAAGTTTGGGGAAGGGTCTAGGACTGCTCGGAATATTCTAAGGATGCTCTCATTGAAGTTCGGTGATCGACTCCGACAACGTCATCGATGGGATGCCATTGACTGAAAAATAAGAGCTGTGGGGACCACGAGGCTGATCTGCACATCTCGTGAAGGCCGCACAAAAATTGCCATAACTTCGTGAACGATCGCCTGATTCGCCATTATTACCCCAATCCGAAAATATCTTCGCCGGGTGCACGACATGCAAATGTGCCAAAGGTGCAACTAGCGGGACCCGTATCTCCAATTTTGGTTATTTTGAAGCCTTACTGCGGCACGGACGGGTTCCACAATAGCACAATTTATGGAAAATCTCTAGCAGGCGCCACCGCACCAGCACACCAGATCACATGGGAACTCTTCAGTTAAGCGTGCTTGGGCGAGAGCAGTATTATGATGGGTGACCTCTTAGGAAGTCGTCATGTTGAACCATCTGTTGATGCTGCCATTTTATTTCCTTTTATTTTTATTTTATTTTACCGTTGACGCCGGAGAACTCGGCGATCGACTCCGACAATGTCATCGATGGGATGCCTCGGACTGAAAACATGAGCAGTGGGGACCACGAGGCTGATCCGCGCTTCTCGTGTGGAGGCCGCACGAAAATTGCCATAACTTCGTGCATGATCATCCGATTCGCCATTATGACCCCAATCCAAAAATATCTCCGCGGGGTGCACGACGCACAGATGCGTCTTTGCACATCTACTGGGACCCGTATCTCCGATTTTGGCTATTTTAAAGCCTTACTGCGGCACAGACGGGTTCCACAAGAGCATAATTTACGGCAAATCTCCAGTGTGAGCCACCGCACCAGTACACCAGATCACATGAGAACTGTTCAATTAAGCGTGCTTGGGCGAGAGCAGTACTATGATGGGTGACCTCTTGGGAAGTCATCTTGTTGAACCATTTGTTGATGCTGCCCATTTTATTTATTTTTATTTTTATTTTATTTTATCATTGATGCCGAAGAACTCGGAGATCGACTCTGAAAATGTTGTAGATAGGATGCCTCAGACTGAAAAACTCGGCGATCGACTCCGAAAATGTCGTGGATGGGATGCCTCAGACTGAAAAACATGAGACGTGGGGTCGACTAGGCTGATTCGCGCATCTCGTGTGGAGGCTACATGAAAATTGCAATAACTTCGCACGATCATCTGTTTCACCATTATGATCCCAATCCGGAAAGATCTCTTCAGGGGACACGACGTGCAGATGAGTTGCAGGCGCATCTAGGGGGACCCGTATCTCCGATTTCAGCTATTTCGAATCATTATGTGGCCGACGGGTTTTGAGCATAATTTGCGGAAATCTCCGGCGTAGCCAGATTACCGATCCTATGAGAACTCTTCCATTAAGCTTGCTTGGGCGAGAGCAATACTATGATGGGTGACCTCCTGGGAAGTCGTCATGTTGAACCATATGTTGATGCCGCCCAATTAATTTTCTTTTATTTTACCGTTGACGCTACATAACTCGGAGATAGACTCTGAAAAGGTCGTCGATGGAATGCTTCGGAATGAAAAACACTAAGCGTGGCGACGTGCGGTCGTGCTCGTCAGCCGCGAAATCACCATAACTTCATGCATGATCGTCCGATTCGCCATTATGACCCCAATCTAGAAAGATCATCGCGGGGTGCACGACGTGCAGACATATCGCAGGCACATCTGGCGGGACTTGTTTCTCCAATTTCGGCTATTTTGAATCTTTTTCGCAGCATAGATGAGTTCTAGATGAGCATAATTTGGGTCAAATCTCTAGCGGGAGTGACCGCACCAGCACACCAGATCCCATGAGAAATCTTCAGTTAAGCGTGCTTGGGCGAGAGCATTACTATGATGGGTAACCTCTTGGGAAGTCGTCGTGTTAAACAATCTGTTGATGCCACCAATTTTGTTTCCTTTAATTTCTATTTTAGTTTATCGTTGACGCTAGAGAACACGGTGATCAGCTCCGAAATTGTTGTAGATGGGATGCCCCGGACTGAAAAACATGAGCTGTGGGGCCCACTCGACTGATCTGCGCATCTCGTGTGGAGGCCGCATGAAAATTGCCATAACTTCGCGCACGATCATCTATTTCATCATTATGACCTCAATCCGGAAAGATCTCCGTGGGGCGCATGACGCGTAGATGCACTGGAGGTGCATCTAGAGGGATCTGTACTCTAATTTTGGCTATTTCGACACCTTATCGTGGCATGGACGGGTCCCGTATGAGCACAATTTATGGCAAATCTCCAACGGACGTGACCACACCAGCACACTAGATCTCATGAGAACTCTTTAGTTAAGCGTGCTTGGGCGAGAGCAGTATTATGATGGGTGACCTCCTGAGAAGTCATCGTGTTGAGCCATCTGTTGATGTCACCCATTTTATTTCCTTTTTTATTTTATTTTAACATTGACATCGCAGAACTCAGAGATCGACTCCGAAAACGTGTCGATGGGATGCCTCGGACTGAAAAATATGAGTCATGGGGCCCACGTGGCTGATTCGCGCATCTTGTGCGGAGACCGCACAGAAATCGCTATAACTTCGTGCACGATCGTCCGATTTGCCATTACGACCCCAATCCAGAAAAATCTCTGCGGGGAGCCTGACGCGCAGATGAGCCATAGACGCATCTAGTGGGACCCGTATCTTTGATTTCAACAATTTTGAAGCCTTATCGTGGCATGGATGGGTTCCGCATGAGCATAATTTATGGCAAATCTCCGGAGCGACCCCCACCGGATCCCAGAACTTTGATTGCGTGCTTGGCGAGAAACGATCTTATGATGGGTGATCTCTTGGGAAGGGGTTGTGTTTAACCATCTGTTGATGCCGTTCATTTTATTTCCTTTTATTTTTATTATATTTTAACGATGACACCATAGAACTCAGTGATCGACTCCGAAAATGTCGTTGATGGGATGCCTCGGACTGAAAAACATGAACCATGGGGCCCACACGGCTAATCGGAGCATCTCGTGTGGTTGTCGCACAGAAATCACCATAACCTCGTGCACGATCATCCGATTTGCCATTAACATATCCAGAAAGATCTCCGCAGGGCCACGACGCGCAAATGAGCAGCAGGCTCATCGGGCGGGACCCGTATCTCTTATTTCGGCTATTTCGAAGCCTTACCGTAGCATAAACGGGTTCCGCGCACAATTTGCATAAATCTTATGGTAGCGACCGCGCATACCAGATCCATGAGAATTCTTGATTAAGCGTGCTTTGGCGAGAACAGTACTATGATGGGTGACCTCTTGGGAAGTCGTCGTGTTGAACCATCTGTTGATGCCGCCTATTTTATTTCCTTTTATTTTTATTTAATTTTATTGTTGACGCCGGAGAACTCAACGATCGACTCTGAAAATGTTGTATATGGGATGCCTTGGACTGAAAAACATGAGTCGTGGAGCCCACGCGGTTGATCTGTGCGTTTCGTGCGGAGGCCACACGGAAATCGCCATAACTTCACGCACGATCGTTCGATTCGCCATTATGACCCAATTCTGGAAAGATCTTTGGAGAACTGCGGCGGATGTCTTGTGAGCATCTGGGACCCTATCTCCGATTTTGGCTATTTCGAAGCCTTACCGTGGCACGTACGCGTTCTACATGAGCATAATTTGCGACAAATCTCCCACGGGCGCGACCGCACTAGCACACCAGATCCTATGAGAACTCTTCTGTTAAGCGAGCTTGCGCGAGAGCATTACTATGATGGGTGACCTCCAGGGAAGTCATAGTATTGAACCATCTGTTGATACCGCCCATTTTATTTCCTTTTATTTCTATTTAATTTTATCATTGATGCTAGAGAACTCTATGATCGACTCTGAAAATATCGTAGATGGGATGCCACGGACTGAAAAACATGAGCCGTGGGGCCCGCGCGTCTGATCCGTGTGTATCATGCGGGCGAAATCACTATAACTTGCCACGATCGTTCGATTCGCCATTATAATCCCAATACGGAAAGATCTCCGCGGGGTGCACGATGTGCTGTGCCACACATCGGAGGACCTATCTCGATTTGGCTTTGAAGCCTTACCTACGCGGACGGGTTTAGCATGAGCATAATTTGTGACAAATCTCCAGTGGGCACGGCCGCACCAACACACCAGATCCTATAAGAACTCTTCAGTTAAGCGTGCTTGGGCAAGAGCAATATTATGATGGGTGACCTCCTGGGAAGTCATCGTGTTAAGCCATCTGTTGATGCCGCCCATTTTATTTCCTTTTATTTTTATTTTATTTTGTCGTTGACGTCGGACAACTCGTCGATCGACTCCCAAACCATCGTCGATGGGATGCCTCGGACTGAAAAATACGAGTCGTGGGAGGTCACACAAAAATTGCAATAACTTCGCGCACAATCGTTCGATTCGCCTTTATGACCCTAATCTGGAAATATCTCCGCGGGGCACATGTCGTATAGATGGGCCAAAGGCGCATCTGTCGGGACCCATATCTCCGATTTCAGCTATTTCGAAGCCTTACCATGATACGAATGGGTTCCACATAAGCACAATTTGTAGCAAATCTCTAGCGGGGGCGACCGCAACAGCACACCAGATTACATGAGAACTCTTTAGTTAAGCGTGCTTGGGTGAGAGCAGTGCTATGATGGGTGATGTCATAGGAAGTTGTCGTGTTGAACCATCTATTGATGCTGCCCATTTTATTTTCTTTAATTTTTATTTTATTTTACCATTGACACTGGAGAACTCGGAGATCGACTTTGAAAATACCGTTGATAGGATGCCTCGTACTGAAAAACACGAGCCGTGGGACCCACTCAACTAATCCGAGCATCTCATGTGGAGCCCACAAGGAGATCTCCATAACTTCATGCGCGATCGTCCGATTCGCCCTAATGGCCCAAATCTGGAAAGATCTTCGCAGGGTGCCCGCGATGATGATCGCAGCATCTGGCGGGACGTATCTCCGATTTGACTATTTATTTGCTACGGCAATGCGGGTTCCACATGAGCATAATTCTGCAAATCTCCGGTGGCGGGACCACACCCAACGGATCCGAACTCTAGCGAGCTTAGTGAGAGCGATCTTATGATGGGTGACATCCTGGGAAGTCGTCGTGTTGAACCATCTGTTGATTCCGCCCATTTTATTTCCATTTATTTCTATTTTATTTTATCATTGATGCCAGAGAACTCTGGCATTCGACTCCAAAAATAACGTAGATGGGATGCCTCAGGCTAAAAAACACCAATAGTGGGGCCCACGCGGCTGATCCGCGCATCTCGTGTGGAGGCCCACATAAATCGCCATAACTTCGTGGACGATCGTGTGATTCGCAATTATGATCCCAATCCAGAAAAATCTCTGCGAGGTGCACGACGTGTAGATGAGCTGCAGGAGCATCTAGCGATACTCGTACCTCGAATTTCGACAATTTTGAAGCCTTACCGCGGCCCGTACGGGTTTCGCTTGAGTATAATTTACGGCAAATCTCTAGCGGGCGCGACCACACCTACACACCAGAACACATGAGAACTCTTCATTTATGCAAGCTTGGGTGAGAGTAGTACTATGATGGGTGACCTCCTGGGAATTCGTCGTGTTGAACCATCTGTTGATGCTGCCCATTTTATTATATTTTATTTTTATTTTGTTTTACCGTTGACTCCGGAGAACTCAACGATCGACTCCGAAAATGTCATTGATGGGATGCCTTAGATTGAAAAACATGACCCGTGGGGCCCATGCGGCTAATCAGTGCATCTTGTGCGGAGGCAGAATGGAAATCGCCATAACATCGCGCACAATCGTTCGATTTTCCATCATGACCTCAATCCGAAAAAATCTCAGGCGCCGACGGCGGTGTGAGACCCATCAGGGATCCATATCTCTAATTTCAGCTATTTCAAAGCCTTATCGTGGTACGTATGGGTTTCGCATGAGCATAATTTACAACAAATCTCTAGCGGGTGCGACCGCACCAACACACCATATCCCATGAGAACTCTTTAGTTAAGCGAACTTGGGTGAGAGCAGTACTATGATGGGTGACCTCCTGGGAAGTCGTCGTGTTGAATCATCTGTTGATGCCGCCTATTTTATTTCCCTTTATTTCTATTTTATTTTATCGTTGACGCCAGAGAACCCGAAGATCGACTCCGAAAACATCATATATGGGATTCCTCGGAATGAAAAACACAAGCTGTGGGGCCCACGTGGTTGATCCGCGTGTCTCGTGTGGAGGCCGCACGGAAATAACCATAACTTCCTGCACAATTGTCCGTTTCGCCATTATGACTCCAATCCTGAAAGATCATTGCGGGGCGCACGACGCGTAGATGAGCTGCAGGCGCATCTTGTGGGTCCCGTATCTCCAATTTTTGCTAGTTCGAAGCCTTACCACGACAGGCGTTTGCAAATGATTTGTGTCTCTCCGGGCGGCCGCACCCACAGATCTCATGAGAACTCTTGATTAAGCGTGCTTGGGCGAGAAACGATCTTATGATGGGTGACCTCACAGGAAGTCATCGTGTTGAACCATCTGTTGATGCCACCATTTTATTTCCTTTTATTTTTTATTTTATTTTATGTTGACATGAAGAACTTGTCGACTCAAACATTGTTGATGGGATGCCTTGGGAACATCTGGTTGGGGCCGCGTGCGATCGCGTATCTCATGTGGAGGCCCGCATCGCCATAACCGCGCCGCGATCGTCGATTGCCATTATGACCCCAAACTGAAAAGATCTCTGCGGGGTGCACGATGCGTAGATGTGCCAAAGATGCATCTAGTGGGACCCGTATCTCCAATTTTGGCTATTTCAAAGTTTTACCGCAGCACGAAAGGGTTCCACAAGAGCACAAATTGTGGCAAATCTCCAGTAGGTGCCACCGCACAAGCACACCAGATCACATGAACTCTTGATTAAGCGTGCTTGGCGAAGCGATCTTATGATGGGTGACCTCGGAAGTCGTCGTGTTGAACCATCTGTTGATGCCCATTTTATTTCCTTTTATTTTTATTTTATTTTACCATTGATCGGAGAACTTCGACGATTGACTCAAAAATGTCATTGATGGATGCTCGGCGAAAAACATGATCATGGGTTCCGTGGCTAATCCATCGCATGTGCGAAAATCACCTAACTTAGCACATGATCGTCCGAGCCGCCATTATGACCTCAATCTGGAAAGATCTCTGTGGGACGCAAGACGCGCAGATGTGTCGCAGGCGCATCTAGCGGGACCCGTATCTCAGATTTCAGCTATTTCGAAGCTTTACCGCGACACGGTCGGGTTACGGATGAGCACAATTTGCGGCAAAACTTAGGGCGTGCGGCCAGATCCGGTGATAACTCTTGATTAAGCGTGTTTGGGCGATATATGATGGGTGACCTCTTGGGAAGTCATCGTTGAACCATTGTTGATGTCATATTTTATTTCCTTTTATTTTTATTTTATTTTAGCATTGATGTAAGACTTCGATGAGACTCAAAAAGTCATCGATGGGATGCCTTGGACTGAAAAACATGAGTCGTGGTGCCCACGAGGCTGATCCGCGCATCTCGTGCAAAGGCCGCACAAAAATCGATATAAATTTGCGCATGATCGTCCGATTCTCAATTATGACCTCAATCTAGAAAGATCTCCGGGGGGCCACGATGGATGTGCTATAGGCGCTCAGTGGGACCTATCTTCTAGGCTAGTTCAAACCTTAGCATGGGCGGGTTCCGCAGCATAATTTGCAAATATCCAATGGGCATGGCACACCAGATCCATGAGAACTCTTCTTCAATTTAAGCGTGATTGGGTGAAGCGGATTATGATGGGTGACCTTCGGAAGTCATCATGTTGAACCATCTGTTGATGCCCATTTTATTTTCTTTTATTTTTATTTTTATCATTGACATTGGAGAACTTCGGCGATTGACTCAGAAAATGTCATCGATGGGCCTCGGGAAAAACATGAGTCGGGGCCGCGGTGATGACGCATCTGTTATGGAGGCCGAAAATCGCCATAAGTTAGCGCACGATTATCCGATTCACTATTATGACCCCAATCTGGAAAGATCTTCATGCAGCGATGTGCAGCGAAAAGTCGGCGTATCTCCGTTCAACTATTTTGAAGACTTATTGAGCGGGGGTTCAGAGCACAATTTTGTGGCAAATTTCTGGCGGCGCCGCGCAAACACACCATATCACATGAGAACTCTTCTTAAGCGTGCTTGGCGAAATCTTATGATGGGTGACCTCTAGGAAGTCATCGTGTTGAACCATTGATGCGCCCATTTTATTTACATTTATTTTATTTTATTTTACCGTTGAGAAGGACGTCGACTCAAAACATCGTTGATGGAATGCCCGGACTCGATCCATGGGCCGACGATCGTGCATCACGTGCACATGCAAACCAAAACTTCGCACTGTCGTTGATTATGCCAATGGAAGATCTTAGGCATACGCATGCGATGTGAGCGGGTGCATCTAGTGGGACTCGTATCTACAATTTTGGCTATTACAAAGCCTTACCGCAGCATGGACGGGTTCCGCATGAGTACAATCTGCGACAAATCACTAGTAGGGGTGACCGCACGAGCACACCATATCTCAAGAGAACTTTTCAGTTAAGCGTGCTTGGGTGAGAGCAGCACTATGATGGAAGACCTCTTGGGAAGTCATCGTGTTGAACCATCTGTTGATGTCACCCATTTTATTTCTTTTATTTTATTTTATTTTATCATTGACGCGAGAACTTCGCAACGACTCCAAAATGTTGTAGATGGGGAAAAACATGAGCCGTGGAGGCCTGTGATCGATGCATCTTGTGTGGAGCGCGAAAATCTAATTTCACACACGATCGCCCGATTCACCATTATAACCCTAATCCAGAAAGATCTTCGCAGGGTACATGACGCGCAGATGAGCCAAAGGCACATCTGGCCGGACACGTATCTCTGATTTTAGCTATTTTGAAGCCTTACCGCGGCACATATGAGTTCATGAGCATAATTTAAGGACAAATCTCGGCGGCACCGCCGCACATCATATCACATGAGAACTCTTGATTAAGCATGCTTGGGCGAGTAGTACTATATGGGTGACCTCCTGGGAAGTCATCATGTTGAACCAACTGTTGATGCTTCCCATTTTATTTCCTTTTATTTTTATTATATTTTATCGTTGACGCCGGAGAACTCGGCGATCGACTCCAAAAATATCGTCGATGGGATGCCTCAGACTAAAAAACATGAGCCGTGGGGCCCACACAGATGATCCACGTATCTCGTTCAGAGGCCGCACGAAAATCACCATAACTTTGCGCATGATCATCCGATACGCCATTATGATCCCAATCTGGAAAGATCTCCATGGAGTGCACGATGCGCAGATGTGCCACAGGCGCATCTAGCAGGACCCGTATCTTTGATTTAGGCTATTTGAAAGCCTTACCGCGACACGGAAGGGTTCCGCATGAGCACAATTTATGACAAATCTCCAGCGGGCGCAATCGCAACAACACACCAGATCACATGAGAACTCTTCAGTCAAGCGTGCTTGGGCTCGAGCAATACTATGATGGGTGACCTTTTGAGAAGTCATCGTGTTGAACCATCTATTTATGCCACCAATTTCGTTTTCTTTTATTTTTATTTTATTTTAGCTTTAATGCCAGAGGACTCATCGATCGACTCTGAAAATATCATCGATGGGATGCCTCGTGAAAAGATGAGTTATGGGGCCTCAGCGGATGATCCGCGCCGTAGGAGGCCGTGAAATCACCATAACTTCATGCAATCATCGATTCGCCATGATGACCCCAATCGAAGATCTCCATGGGGCGACGATGCATGATGCTAATGGTGCACTTGGCGGGACCATCTTGTCGGCTATTTGAAGCCTTACCGCGCGGGTTCCATGAGCATAATTTCAAATCTCTAGTGGGCATGACCGTAACAGCACACCAGATCACATGAGAGCTCTTCAGTTAAGCAAGGTTGGGCGAGAGTAGTATGATGATGGGTGACCTCCTGGGAAGTCATCGCGTTGAACCATCTATTGATCTTTTATTTCCTTTATTTTTATTTATTTTACTATTGGCGTGAGAACTTCGGTGATCGACTCAAAATGTCATCAATGGGATGCCCGTTGAAAAACATGAGTATGGGGCACAAGTGGTTGATCCATCGTCTTGTGAGAAGCGCACGAAAATCACCAAAACTTCGCCGATCATTTGATTATTGACCCCAATCCGAGAAAGATCTCGCGATGCATAGATGTCGTGCATCTAGCGGGGCGTATATTTGGATCTATCTCCGATTGGCTATTTTGAGCCTTACATGCAGGCGGTTCAACATGAGCATAATTTATGTCTCGCCGGAACCACACACGAGATCTATGAGAACTCTTGATTAAGCATGCTTGGCGAAGCGATATTATGATGGGTGACCTCCTAGGAAGTCATCGTGTTGAACCATCTATTGATCCTGCCATTTTATTTTATTTTATTTTACTATTGACGCCACAAATCTCAGAGATAGACTCCAAAAATGTCATTGATGGGATACCTTAGACTGAAAAACATGAGTCGTGCCGTTGAGTCGCCCGTTCGTCGAAGGTCGCCAAAATAACCGGCACGATCGCCGATTCACCTTTATGACGAAAGATCTTCGTGCAGCGTAGATGAGCCGTGGCGCATCGTGGGACCCCTATCTCAATTTTGGCTATTTGAAGCCTTCGTGGCATGGGTTCCAGATGAGCACAATTTGCGGCAAAGCTCTAGCGGATGAGACCGCACCAGCACACCAGATCATATGAGAACTCTTCATTTAAGCGTGCTTGGCGAGCGATCTTATGATGGGTTACCTCTTGGGAAGTCATCGTGTTGAACCATCTGGTGCACCTTTTATTTTTTTTAAAGCGGAGAACTTCGATGATTGACTCGAAAATGTCGTTGATGGGATGCCTGACTAAAAACACATGTGGGGCACGTGGTGATCCGCGCATCTGAGGATCGCAAAAATCGCATAACGCCGCGATCATTCGATTCGCCATTATGAGCCCAATCGAAATATCTCGAGCATGATGCGCCGTAGCAAATGGCATATGGTGGACCGTATCTCCATTTGACTATTTCAAAGCTACCGGATGGGTTCGCATCAACATAATTTGCGCAAATCTTCCGGGCATGACGCGCACCGGACATAAGATCACATGAGAACTCTTAGTTAAGCGTGCTTGGGGTGAGAAGTATGTTGATGGGTGACCTTTGTAATTTCTTGGTTGAACCATGGAAGATCATTTTATGTTCTTATTTATTTTATTTTACCATTCCTTGAAGGACGATCGACTCTAAAAAATGTTGTTGATGGGATGCCTCTAAAAACATGAGATGTATGCCCAGCATGATCTCATCTGCGGAGGCGCATAATCGCACTTGCTTATTTACCATGATTAATAGAAAGTTCTCCTTGCACGTAGATGAAACATCTAAGTCGATGATTTTCTATTTGAGCCTTACCGGCCTTTTTGGAAAAATGAATCTCGGCTTAATGACCCAGCACACATCATGAACTCTTGATTAAGCGTGCCGAAGCGATATTATGATGGGTGACCTGAAATTATTGTGTTGAACCATCATGATATTATTTTATTTTCTTTTATTTTTATTTTATTTTACTATTGATGCCACAACTGGAGATGTTAAAATGTCATCGATATGCCTCGAGAAAAAAAAATGATGAAATATAGATTAGATGAAAAAATGATAACTTGCATGATCATTTGATTTGCCATTATGACCCCAATCAAGAAAGATTCACGTGATGCAGTACAAATGTGCGATGATGCATCTTAGGACCGTATTGTTACTAGTTGATGCCACAATGATTAAAAGAGAATAATTTATGAAATCTATGCAACCTCAACAACACATCTATAAGAACTTTAAGCATGCTTACGAGGAAGATTATGATGGTGACCTCTTAAGTCTTGTGTTGAACCATTTGTTAATCGCATTATTTTTTTTATCTTTTATTATTTTACTTTGACAGCAAAACTTCGAAGATCAACTCCAAAAATGGTCGATGGGATGCGTTAAAATAATGAGCCATGGGGAGATATTCTAGCCACGAAAATCACCATAACTTGTGATTGAAGGATTGCCTTTATCTCTATCAAGGATCTTCATTTAATGTGCCATCTAAGATATCTCCATGTTTTTTGGCTTATATGGGTTCATGCATTTTAATCTCCTTCGCACCATACCATCACATGAGAACTCTTGATTAAGCGTCTTTAAGATCTATGATGGGTGACCTCAGAATATTTTGAACCATCTTGATCGCCCATTTTATTTTCTTTTATTTTTATTTTATTTTATCGATGATGCAAGAGAACTTCGATGATGTTTGAAAATGTCATAGATGATGCTTTAAAAACATCGTGGGGCTTGATCCGCTCATCTCGTGTGGATGCCACACAAAAATTGCCATAACTTCGCACAGGATCGTCCGATTCACCATTATGAACCCAATCCGAAAAGATCACCATTCATAGATGACATGCACATTTACCCATATCTCGATTTCAACTATTTTCTACTTCCACATGAGCTCAATTTGCACAAATCTCATGGCGGGTCAGAATCTATGAGAACTCTTTTTGGTGTTTCGACTTTCTTATGATTGACCTCCAAAATATCATGTTGAACCATTTATTGATCTTCCATTTTATTTCCTTTATTCTTATTTTATTTTACCTTTGAAAACTTCATCGACTCAAAATGTCATCGATGGGATGCCGGACTAAAACATGAGTCATCCTGGTCCAGTAAGTGCATGAAAATCACCATAACTTCACACACGATCGCTCGATTTGCAATTATGACCCTAATCTGGAAAGATCTCCTCACAGATGTAAAATCAATATCTATTTTGGCTATTTTGAAGCCTTACCGTTCTAGTTATGGATGATCACTTTGTAAATCTCTCACCACCACAGAAATCACATTAGAACTTTTAGTCAATGTGCTTGAAAGTAATCTGATTGACCTCTTAAGTCATCGTGTTCCATCTATACCATTTTATTTCCTTTTTTCATTATTTTTTTATCGTTGTTTAGAACTTCGGAGATTGACTACGTCATCGATGGGATCCTCTTGAAAAACACAATTTTACCCGAAGGTATCCGCGTCTCCTAGGCCACACAAAAATTTATCTTTGTCGATCGTTTGCATTATGACAAAGATCTATAGCTTATTTAGATGTTTAAATAATATATCTAATTTTTTGGCTAGTTTGAATCATACGAGTTTTGACATCAAATCTCAATGCATGACTTTACACATTTGTTTAGTGTAGAAAAATATATTGTTGGGGCTGTACTTGTCCAATGTAAGAAAGTATGTTGTTGGGTTTGTAATTTCCTGGTATAGAAGAGAATGAAAGATTCATTATAATCTTATTTAAATTAGTGAATTCCTTGTCAGCGTGACTAAGTTTGAATGTAGGTTGATTTTTGGGTTTAAGAAACTATATAAAAAAATATGCCTCTTATCTCTTTATTTTGTTGAATTTACTTTTTTGTACTTATCTTAATTTTGTGATTAATCGCCTTCAAGCAATTTTCAAACTATAAATCTAAAGAAAGTAAACTTAGTTAACAAAACAAGCATTTTTTTAAAATTTATATAAAGGTTATCTTCTTATAGTTTGATTAGGACTAACCTTAATTTGTAAAAGTACACCTTCTCACATGGGCTAAAGATACAAATCTCATTAAAATAGATGACTAAGAACTTTCCAGTATATTCATCAATCTCATGAATGTGCGAAATGCATTATATAAATTGAACGACATGATTAGCCATTCATATATTCTATGAATGGTTTTAAAACTTATATTCCACTCATCCCTTGATATGATTCTAATTTGATGGTACACCCTTCAAAGAGCTATTTGGAGAGACTTTACTTGAATTCTTAATACGACTAACATGTCGACCAATCTAGAGATTAAAATCTATACATAATGATGATTTTATTGACTACTCTACTAACAATACACATCCTTGGTACCCTTTCTTTGGTGGTCCTAGAACTTCACAAGGACATAAACTCTCTTGAATGAATCTTTTCCTTAGTAACTCATATATTTATCTCTTAAATTTAGCAAGCTATATAAGGTTCATCCTATAATGTGCTAAATTTGATAACTTAGAACATGAAATAAAATCAATGGCATGTAGAATATATTTATGAGCGGGAAAACTAGTACGACATATAACTATAGATCATTAAACTAAAATAAGAGGGAAGATGCAATATCTAATAGTGATACTTAAGTGACTCATCTACAACATCCCTCGTATAAAGTAAAAAAAGTATGATGTGTGACAAAAAAACTCTTTAAACATGGTGTTGAATCCTACATTTTCTACTCAAATGTCTAAAGGTAAATGCGAAGTGGTATGACTCATTATGTTTATATCAAAAATAATCTCTTAATAAAATGGAATAATACCACCATTAGTGGATGTTTTGTTCTCTTCTTTCGACTAGGCTTTAGTTTGATCTCAAAACTAGACATATGAGGAGAAGTAAGAGCTTGTTTATTTATTGGCTTCATAAGAAATAATTTTATGATTTTTTGTTATGTTTTAACACATGAGCATTCTCTTGATGAAAACAAATCACATTAAGATCATAATGTCAAAGTCTTCTTAACAAGATATGTTTTATGTCTATAGTTAAACATCACACTGAATGCACTCTTCATAGCTACATATCTTTTTATGTAATAGGCAAGGAGATACAATTTACCCAACTCATATTAGATTTCTTAAGATGGGGTTTTGGCTTAAAGTTCACTATTAAAAGAATGTGTATATATGACATTCATAACACTACCCCCATTTATCATTAATTTACACATCTCCTCCTTACATATCACATCCATGGTGAAGATGTTTCTTTTCCCCAATCTCACCATAGCTATTGTTATACACCTCATAACGCTCACATGATTTCTCACATGCTCTATATCCTCATCTAGAGGGGTCTCATCTTAGATCACTCAACTTCATTATTTACTTCCTTTGTTAACTCCATGGGCCTCATTTTTTATTCAATTAATTTTGAAGATAACAAACATATGATTGGATAAAACTAATATTTTATTTTAGTGTTTAGGAAGCTTATGAGATCAATATGATTGAATTTTAGTGTTTAGTATGCTCAATAAAATTTAAAAGTCAACATAAATATGGACTAGGGTAGTTTGAGAATCTCTTTAGTTTTTGCAATAATAAGCAAAATAAGAGCTAAATAACATAAAAATAATGGCTAAAATATTTTCATATAATTTATCTTTTTTTTTTACATATTTTTCATATTTTATTTGCATCAATTTTTTAATATCCTTTTTGAATAATTTGAGTACTTGCATGAGATTAAGCCTTAACCATTACTTTTTAACGTGAGTTAAATTTATTAAACACTTTATTAAGTTATTTTCATACTTAGATTATTTATTTATCCATTTATTTCATCACTATAATTAAATTATTCTCTCATTATTCAAATTATCTTTTTTTTCTCTCTATCCTTTATTTTCTCTCTCTTATCAATAATACCATCTTATTTTTCTTTTGGCCAAAATTTTCATTTATTTTGGTATGTTAAAATTGTAAAATTTATTTAAGGTATTGTCATATTATGTTTCCTTTATTTAATAAAATTTTAAATTTACATTCTTTTTAATTTTGAAATTAAGTATTTTTTAAATTCAAATTACATTTTGCCATAAATTATTTCCAAATTTATTTCGATTATTTTAGTAATAATTTGGCCAACTCTTGATGTTATTTATTTATTATATTTGATTTAAATTAAATTAATTTGAATTAGTTTAAACTTGAAATCAAATTAATTTATAATTAGTGCAGTTTCTATTTTTATACTTTCTAATTTTGGAAATACTCATCGACGCCTCCCTAAATTGATGTTAATTTATTTAAATTATGTTTATGATTAAAATTATTTCTTAATTAACCTCTCATGATTTGAAATTGATTGAATGCATTAATTGGAGGTTGAGTCATTTTTGGAAATGTCTTGGCAGAAATATCCATGAAATTTATCTTGATTTACTTTAATTTGATTTATATCTCTTGTCTTATTTTATTTAATCTCTTTTAATCAGTTAACTAATCTCTCATATATGTTGCATTAAATCATATTTGAACTCCCTTTGGAAACTTCTTGGTCATCCCATGCATAATTTATTTTTAATATATTTTAAACTCAAATTAGTTTGAATCACTTTCTTAATTGATCCTTTAATTAAATAAGAAGAGTTTATTTATGATTGCATTTCAATTAATTCTCTTCACTTCTTGCTTGGCTGGCCACATCAATTAGAATTGAATCTGGGTTCAAATTATTATCATGTTTTAATTATTCAAAATCAAATTCTTGCCTAAGCTATTTTACCTCAACTTTCCTTTGCCTTGGTCGATCCCCTCTTGCTTGGTCTCCTTATTTTCAAATATTGAATTCTTTATTATTAATTTCCCTCCTACTTCTTTTTCTTCCATTCTTCTTGACTTGGCTAAACCCTATGGATTTAAAGTCTATTTAAAGAGGTGTTCTCCCTTAACTTCTTTTGATTTAGCTCACCTTGGCCAACCTCTTGCTAATTAATTTCTTGGGGTGTTTCTTTGATTCAAAGTGCTAAAATATTCTTCTCTTGATTCCTCCCACCTTGGGTGAGACATTGCTTGAAGTCTAAGAGCTTGAGATCATCTCCTCTCTTTCCTTCTTCAACAACATCCAAGTGGAGATCCTCTTCAATATATTTGAAGCTTCTTTCAAGGCTTGGAAAGTTCATATCAAGTAATTGAATTCATTGTTTACACATACAAATAATTGAGTAAGAATAAACATTTCACTTTGTTCTTTTGAATCATTAGTTTTATTGGCTTGATTTGGATCAAAAGATCATGTGCATTATAGTTAAAAGTTCTTCTCTAATATCTTTTCATTCTCTTTCAAGTGATCCAAAAGGTTTTTTTTGTTTGATTAAGTTGAAATCATAAGACTTTTATAGATATTGTGTTTCATAGTTTTTATATCCAAGATCTTTGCCATCTATTTTCTGCAAGTGCTTTAAGGGTTATTTTCATTCTAGCATTTTAATTTAAGAATATTTAAAGTTCATATCGTTACATACTTTTAATTCATAAAATGTAAAATATAAGATTGAGCTCTTTTCTTATTTGTTTTAATATTGTTTAGTGGGCTTAAGTTACAAAATTATTTTTTAAATTTGAGAGTTAGATATTGAAATTGTATCTTTTCTTTTCTTCTTCTCTTGAACTTGTTTTGGGATTATACTTACCTAGTGTAGGAAAATACATAATTGGGGTTGTGCTTGCCTGATGTAGGAAAGTACATGAGATTGATTATAATCTCATTTTCTTATTGATTTCCAAGTCAATGTGGCTAGGTGTGGACATAGGCTAGTTTTTTGGTTTGCCCGACCACGTAAAAATTATTATGCCCCTTGTCTTTACTTTTTTTGTATTTTATTTTTCTTGCTTGGTTCCGTGGTTGCTTAGCTATTTCATTAGAAAATATTTTTCTCTTTTTTACAACTATATTTTCTATAAAATTGTAAATTAAGTATTAATTTATTATTATTTTCTAAAAATACTTAATTCACTCCCCCCCTAAGATATTGAAATTGTATCTTTTCTTTTCTTCTTCTCTTGAACTTGTTTTGGGATTATACTTACCTAGTGTAGGAAAATACATAATTGGGGTTGTGCTTGCCTGATGTAGGAAAGTACTTGAGATTGATTATAATCTCATTTTCTTATTGATTTCAAGAATGTGGCTAGGTGTGGACATAGGCTAGTTTTTTGGTTTGCCCGACCACGTAAAAATCATTATGCCTCTTGTCTTTACTTTTTTGATTTTTATTTTTCTTATTTGGTTGCCTGGTTGCTTTGCTATTTCATTAGAAAATATTTTTCTCTTTTTTGAAACTATATTTTCTATAAAATTGTAAATTAAGTCTTAATTTATTATTATTTTTTAAAAATACTTAATTCAATCTTCTCTTACATCTTCTTTATCTTGGCATCTTAGAACATGATTTTTCCCTTAAATTAATTTTGTATGTGTCTCTTTTTATGGAACTTAAGCACATTATGTCCCTAATCTTTAATAAGAATAAATGGCATTCTTAATGGGTTGGATACTAGAGATGAAGGTTTGGGTCTAATAGTATACCTATGGATTGTGGTGTTTTAATTTGGAGTCGTTGGGACACCATGTAGATCTTATACTTATGAAGCGATTTATGACATTAAAGTGATGTACAATCTAAAGGATGGAACGTCACCTTTACAATGGATTCACCTAATGGACTTAATGCAAATGGGTCTATGTATATACAGATCTTTACTTTACATGTGAAGTAAAGGGTTTATTTTATGTAGGGTTCTTTAGTTCTCTATGAAAGCAAGCTTACATAGTTAATTGCATTTTAAGAAATAGGAATTTTTTAAGAACACTCTCGATTTAAGTAGTCAATAAATATCTCAAAAGATTTCAAATCTAGACTATCAAAGGATTTGGTATTTTTGGAAATAAAGTGGGAAAGTTTAATTTGGAAGACTTATTTTTAGATTCTAAAGGAAGATAAGTAGGGAGCACTCATGATACTAGAAAGCCTAGCGAGCACTCTAGTCTACCTTATAGTGAGGCTTTATATATTTGAAAGAGAGAGTTTTTTTTTAATTTGAGTTGAAATTTTATTAGAATGCTAGGTCTTATAGTCCATCAACACAAGATTGTGGAAATGCCTAAGAGATGAGAGCTTATACTTGTAGCATGAAGGAAATAAGTAGCCTTGGAACATAAATCTAGGATGATTTAACATAAGCTAAAAGCATGACCTAAGCCTAAATGGGAAAATGGGATATGATAATTTACGTCCACAAGAGAGGATAAACTCATCTTAACTCTTATGGACTTCCAATCACCTGGAGTGGCGGCCAGCTAACACCTCATTTGCTTTAAAATCATGTAGGCTGGTCTTATGTATATGCAAGATAGCTAGATTGTTATTTAATTAGGAAGGAGATCGAGTCATAAACTCACTCCCTAAGAGACTAGATCATGGTGCATGAAGAAATGACTTAGACTAAATGCAAAATTTACAATCTTTTATATCATTTTTGACACAATCATTTGAACTAAGGCTTGAGACAATTATGCCTATATGCTTGATGAAATACGATTATGGGCTAAATCAATGGGAGGAGGTGTTTTTCACTACAAGGGATGTCCTCAAAGGTCAAGCATTCCCCTATCGTGCAAGAATGGAGACCCTCCCTATTCAAGAGCAAAATAAGATGATATGCATGATTGTTCTAACATACATCATTTAGCTAAGGGGTTACTAAATCTTTTATTTATCTTGATTATAAACTTGAGCTTTAAAGTGAGATTATGTGTTGTCTTAGAATTTAGTTATGAGTTATTAGTGGGGGTAGAAAATTTAATTTTGTTCTAAAGAACCTATCGTATCCAGGCCACATTCAATCATCAAACTTTAAGAAACCTATAAAAATATGTCATTTCTATTATACAAGCTAAACATAATAATAAAAAATTTATAAATTACCAGAAAAGAATAAAAGGTTAGTGCAACTGGGTATCACCGCTCACCCCGGAAAAGAAAAGAAGTTGGGTAGCCGAGCTCTACTCCTATACAACCCGGATTACAAAAAAAATATTATCATTACAATGAAAGTAAATGCTATAGGGGTCTTCATTCTACATCTTTCTTTCCTCCTTTTGATTTGGTTTTGCTCCAGGCTTTGCAGGACCTCCTAGGTCTTTGCCTTCTAGCCACTGCTCATCCTAAACCCATAGCACTAAGCCTAATTCCTATTGCAAAATTACATGTTTATGAAAGTGAAATCTAACTACGCCTGCAAAATAGATGTCAGCTAAACAAACATATAAATCAAGCAATTATATTCCATAAATTTGGACTTAGCACCCTACACATAGGCAACCAAGCCCACCTCTCTTAATGTGGATTTTACTAAGGGGGATAAGTAATCTACAAGCAAGAACATTTATATTTATTATTACAGCCCTCTTTAGCATAATCTCTTGCAGAAAATATCATTAGGCTAATAGCAGCCTAACATCTAGTATGCTCATAAGTAATCCTAACATCTAGTCTAAAATATTACATCATAAAACAAAATACAACATCACAATATACACCGGCCTAACCTAAATCTAGGATTGGTGACTCAGTATTCTAATGTGTGTGCTAAGGTTTGGTGTGGTATGTCTTAATTAGGATTTGGAATTATGATTATCTATAGTTTGGAATTGTTTAAGTTAAACATTAGGGGATGTTCCACTTCAAGTTATTAAAAGGATTGGCTAATTTTAATTTGTGTTTTTCTTTGTTTCATTTGATGCCTATTTAATATCTAACTATTATAAAGAGAAGAAAGAAGTTTGATTTCTTTCATCCCTATCTTAAGTTATTTTCTAAGGGTATATTATTATGCTTGGGTTGCTTTAGTGAATGGCTTATTAAGAATTTTTATTAAACTTAAGTTTGGGTTAGTCTTAATGAATTTTATCCAAACATGAAAGGCATCTTATGATTAATGAGATTGAACCACTATCATATGAATAAAATTCCACCATTCATTTTCATCATTAGTACCATATATATGTTTTTATTTTTTTTATTTATGATATTTAATTTAGCATACCTATACATGTAATGTACATGTGTGTATTTTTGGCACACTTGAATGGTTATTATTGCATATATTTTTAGTAGAAAAGAGAGATTTCATTCCTTAGCTAAGTATACATACACATGTATTAGATATTTAAGCAAGTGCGTGCCATTATTAAACCCAAGGAAGTGAGGTAATCTAAGACCTCCTTAGGGCTACTTAAATCCTTGTGTTCTTGGAATGTCTAGACTATATACTTGCTATCTTAAATACATATAAATGTATACACAAGCATATGGATGAAAATTATGCGAAAGATTGTATTATAACCAATTATTTATTCATGTAAAGTAAAGTTCTATCCAAATTCTAATACATGTACACATGTGAATGAAATTAAGCAACAATGTGCCGTTGTTAAACTAAGGAAGTGAGGTAATCTAAGACCTCCTTGGGGCTACTTAAAGCCTTGTATTCCAGAGATGTCTAGACTATATACTTGCTAACATTCAAACACTTATAAACATACATATGAATCATGAAAATAGAACAATCCTTTAACATGTTTAAACTATAAGTGAATGTAAATCACATAGAATATTCATAAACAACATCGCTTTAAATTTTCATCATTGGCTTATAATTTTGAAAGTAATTTAAGATTTACTAGCGATAATAGCCATACCATATAGTAAGATTAATTCAACACATGCGATTTAGATATGATTATATTCTTTTTATCTTCCTTTTTAATTCTTTTTGAAAAGACATGAATGTATGAAACAAATGACATAAAATTTTATAATGATTTAAATGGAGAAATTAAACATTGCCACATGACATATTCAATCACATTAATTCTTAAGGACAACTAAGTCAAATAAAACTCTTTAAGATTATCCAAAGTTTTATGGAATCTTGATTTTGTGTTTGAATTATTAAAATCTAAAGAGGAGAAAGACATTTGATGTTTTGCCCCATCCCATGTTGGTGACTTAATGCATTTAAGGAAAAGTGGTTAAGTGAATTTTATGAATTGATTAGGTTTAAATCATCAAGATTAATTTAATTTTCTTTTCTTAAGCCTCTTTAATTTAATTAACTACTTAATCATGAGCCTCCAATGATATGCTTATGAAAAATTAAAATTTGCAATGCTTCTAAAATGACATAATGCAATTAGGCTCATGCTTAAGAGTTAATTAGATTAAAGAAGAATCTAAATTTAGTATTATGGTTTCCCCACACCTATGGGTTAACCATAACTTCCTTAATGACTTTATATAATTAAACATATAAAGGAGAATCCATGAATTGAATTTGAATTATCTCCTGGACCAAACATCATTTTTATTTGAATTGATTTTATTATTAATTTACTTAATTAACCTTGAATTAACATGTACATTAATTAACCCTCCTATAGAAATATACTTACAAAAATAACTAGGATAGAGGCCATAATTATTTTTCCTCATCGTTCCCACTATTAACAGTGATTAATCATCATTAACCATTTAATTTTTATTATTTAGCAATTTTAATAAACATAAAATTGATTAAGGAAGTTAATTAGGATTGAAATTTCAAATTCTTTAAATTACATGGCCAATAAATTCCAAAAACAATATGGGAGGCAAAGGACATCCCATAGAATCAACTTATCAAATTTGAGATCAATTGGCCAAGTAATTAAGCCTTAATGAAGATAATCAGCTTAAATTTTAAACCCTAATTAAGCATTATTCATTAACCAAATATTAGAGATTTTATTTTCATTAAATTCTCCTCTATTAATCTTTTCCAAAATTATTTTATTTGTATTTTTTTGTATTTTTCTATAATTAGTTATGAATTTCCAATGTTCTGCCCATTTAATCATATTTTTAACACTTAATTAACTCCTTAAACCATCGGCACCACGTGGAAGCTAACATGGCAGCTCTTTCCATGTAGCACCATGGGATAGGTTATTTAAAATGTCCAACACGGTAGCTGAGTCAGCAATAGCGGATGTGATTTCATCCCTATCGTCCGACTTCAGATCAGATGAACGAGATTAATCATGTGGATTCTTAAGAATTAAATTAAATAATTTAGCAAATTAAATCACAGCCATCTATTCTAATCTCGTGGAATGGACAGTCGATGATCCGTTGTCCCCCGAGCCCTGGAAGACAGACACCGCCCACCTTTCGCCTCCTGATCCAAGCTCACCGGAGCTCATGGGATGGTGGGATTGACTCCAAAACATGCGGGGAGGAGATTTAAGAAGATCTTATAGTGAAAATTACATAAAATCACAATTCATTTTACAGAAGAAAAAAACATAATGGGAAATCTACGGTTGCAGGATTTTTACCTCGTTAGAGCTAAAAACTGATGGTCCGTCGATTGAGGATGCTTCATCTTGAAGAGACGAAGCCTTGTTGAGAAGATCTCGAGCTGCCTCCTCATCGATTCTTCTATGGAATAATCACTATCATAAAGTTTAGTAGAGTTGGTCTTGGAGTGCCTTCTAGGGATCAAATTGATCGGGGATCAATTCATTTATTCGTCAGTGAGGGAAGGTGTGGGGAGAGTTAATTTAGATTTGGTAAAGTTTAGGTGAGGTTGGACGTACGGGGCTCTCTATTTCACTAGGTGGTTGGTCTTGCCGGTGATGGAGTGCAATAGGGATTCGGGGAAGGGTCTTAAATTGATTGGAACACTCTGAGGAAGCTCTCTGTGAAGTTTGAATGGATGGAGAAGAGTATACTCTCCTCCCTAAGAGAACAAGGCTGAGATTGACTTAGCCTTTGGCGGATCTGGGTAGGTGGCCAAAGGTGGCAATGAACTTCTAAGGTGGAGGTGCTTGAAAGGTTGAAGCAGTGACATGGGAAAGCATGGGGTGTACCTTCTCCTCCAAGTGAACCAATGGCATGTCATCGGTGAGCTCACCCTCTCATGGCCAAAGGTTGAACCCAACATCCTTGGGCTAGGTTGGTCAGTGGTCCACATATTCTAGAAGGGCCAAAGTTAGCTGCTAATGCATGAGGAGTGGGAGAACCTATCCAAATGGGGATTTTATTCCATTTTGGTGGCTTGGTTCAAGGTTTTGACCCAAACCAGATTCACCATGGGTTGGGGCCACTTGGGTAGACCCATGGTGACCCAAGGATGAGTCATGCCAAGTTTGGTTGGGTTTGGACTTGGTTTGGTATGGTTTGACTCAACTTGACCCATATGGGTCAAAGGGGTTCAATTGGGTTAGGTTGACCAAGCGGTCAAATTGGGTCAAATCAAAGGTTTGGTAGGTTCAAGCGATCATTTGGAATGTATTGGTGCCATTGATTTGGTTTAATTTAAAGTAAATTTGATTTTGATTCATATGAGTTCATTTAGGTCAAATGGGCTAAGTTGACCAATTTGGTCAAATTATTGGCCAAATTAAAGTGGAGGGTTGGTTTAGGTTCAATTGATCATTTGGAAATGATTGTAGGTGTTGGTTTGAATCAATTTGAATTATGGAAGGATTTGGTTCAATTAGACCCTTTAGGTCAATTTGGGCTAAATAATTGGGTTGGTTTAGTCAAATTGGGTTCAATTGAGGTTGGGTCATATTCAAAAATTAATTTATGATTGATTGGAGGTATTGGTTGGAATCAATTTAGTTTAGGATTTGATTTGACTCAATTTGGTCCTTTAAGTCAAATTGGGTCAACTTGGGTCAAGCGGCCAAATTGGTTTGGTTTGACCCAATTAATTGCAATTGGACAATCAAGGATGATCAACAATCATTATGGAAGAGATTGGATGGGTTGATTCAATCCAATTTGGGTTGGATTGAAGTTTGAGTCAATTTGGTCCTTTAGGCCACTTTGGGTCAAGTGGATCAATTGGGTTGAGGGTTGAATTGGATTGAATTGGGTGTTGAGAAGGGTTCCATGATGGATTTAGAGTTGATTCGTGGTTTTGATTGTCATTTCTTTGAGTTTGATTGGATTTTGGCTCATTTGGACCCTTTGGGTCAAATGGGCTAACTTGGGTTGGCTGAGTTCATTTGATTTGATTAGGTTGATTGCAAGTATTGGAAGGGTTTGAAATGATCTATTGAATGAATGAGATGATTGATAAAATTAGATTGGGTTTGGTTTGCTTGAATGGGATTTGGGTTGGATCATAGGATCATGATGGGGTTAGCTTAGGTTAAGGCCTATGTTAATTTGGCTTGGAGCTTGAATTGGAGAACCAAATTCAATTGTGATTAATTGAATAGGTTTGAGATTGGTTGTGTTTCATTCATGTGAGTTTGGGTTTTGGATGAGTTGATTAACATGTATTGGTTTAGGCCATAGGATATGTAAGACTTCTTCATTCTAGGGTATAACCTAAGCTTAGGGAATGCCTCTTAAGTCTTTAAGATTGGGTTTAGTGTTCTCTTAGTCACTAGAAGTGCCTCATAACTCAGGAAGTCCAAGTGCCTTGAAAGTTCCTAAGCCTAACATGAGGAAGGTGAATCCTCACTCCAAAAGTGAGGGCAACATGGATAAAATAAGAGGATGCTTGATAGGAGGAATTTAAACTCTTGGATCTAAATAAATAGGTTGCTTTCTTCTACTTTTCTTAAAGCATATAATTTAGACTATTGGATCTAAATAAATGGCATCCTTAAGAGTGTGAGGGTCTTGTAACTCCACCTCATTCATAATGTCACTCTTAAGGCCAATAATATTTATGTTGGTTAACGCCACTCTTGATTAGTGCAATTGGTTCTAATTATCAAATCCTTAAAAATAATTATGAATTCAACCACTTGCATAATTTTTTTTCTTAGTTTCATTAATTGTTAATGCAATTTCTTCTAATGAGTTTTAGAATGGCATTTAGCCCTAAGCATCTCCTTCATCTTAACCCAAGTGAAGATATTTCTATGTTGTCTCTCTTCATTAAGTAAAATATTATTTTAATAAATTTTATCATGGCCTAAAGTTTTATTTTGGAAAAGATTGTTCTTTGATAGTCATCCATCCAGTACTAATCAACAAACTCATTTATTTGTGGTAAGCTAGTCTAGAAACTTATTGGGATCATGTACTATATCCTAGGTTGGGGCATCAACAATAACCGCTTAATTGTCTTATCCAAAACCTTAGGATGTTTACAATAGTTATTCATAAGGGGATTTCTCAAAGGATGTCTCCTAGAATATAAGTGTTCCTTATGGTTTTTTATGAGCTCTTTCAATGTTTAAGTTTTGGACTTAGGTCTTTAGGTTCATGAGTAAGTCTTAGATCTTGTTAAAATTTTCCAAAGTTTACAAAAGAAGTGATAATGCTTACAAGCAAGCATAAGAACCTTCTTAGTAGTGTCTCTTTAAAATTTGACACTTCAATGTGTCATTAAGGTCGAAAATACTTTTCTTTGATGTTGTTCAAGTTTAAAAGAAATTTCTTTGATGCTGATCAAGTTTTCATCTTAAAGTTGCTCGACTTTAAGTTAAAATGTCCTTGAATTTTTAGAGTTTAGTTTATTTAAATTTTCCTCATATTAATTTGTTTATCTATTTTTCACTTAAAATAAAAGTGAATTAAGAGAAGAATAAATTTATTGAATATTTTAATTCAATTCAAACGGAGGTTGAGATTTGCATGTAATTGGTGAGTGTTTACCAAGTTATAGATTCACTTAATTCTTCAATAATACAATATTTCTCGAGTGCATGTTCAACTTCTAGGTATTATTAATTAATAATCACGAGTCTCTAAATATTTAATAGTTCTCAATGATCGAGTTACCTAAGAATTTACCAAGCTTTTTTGGTTGGAAATTTGTCAATAATGAGATCTTGACTTTTCACATTTATAGATTTTTAATTTGAACTATTCTTTTCAATGATTTATTTTTACTCCATATTTTTTTTCATATTTATCTCATCTTAAATAATGCTAGATTCAAATTTAATTATGCTAGGATCTTAATTAAAAAATAATATTTATAATATTTTTATATGGTTTAAAAAATAAATATTATATAAATAAATAGTAAATTTTAAAATTAAATATATTAATAAATAAAATCATGTGATATTTATGTGAACCCAAAAAAAGGGAAAAATCAAAGTTTTTAATATTGAATTGAATCCTTTCTGAAATCCATCACATAAGCTTCCCGTTGCCCTTTTCTAGTCACCGTGGAATCTCGGTCTCTTGGATTACGGACCACCTCGGCCGGGAATCCATAGTCATTTCTACTGAAGATTTAAGAACTTTCCTTGATTTCATTCCTATTTCTCTTTGTTTTTGCATTGTTATTCGTTGGTATGGTTTTTGTCTCTTCGATATTCAAATTGCAATCAATTCCTATCATTTTTGGATTTTAATTCAAGAGTTCTAGATAGGACATTATATCCATGTTTGTGTTTCTCAGTTTAACCAAGTTTGAAGGAATAATTCATTTGATTTACGATTCATGTAGTTGTAGTCATCTGTCAAGCCCGCCTCTTTCTACCAGGGATTTCAATTCAGATTTTGAAGTTTAGTTGTAACATAGTATAATACACTTAAACTGTTATTTCAAGGTGAATTACCGGACAAAATCTGATCTTACACGATATTTTGCACTTTTCATAATGATGTTGTTTTATTTTGTTATTTATTCATCCTTCACTGTAGCATATGCATTTGTCTGTTTTGTTTAAAGAACTAGTTTCTTTCTTTCTCTTGAACTTTATGGCTAAGTATTTTCCATGCAATATATCTACGTTTTAAGGTTTCTTGCCAATTATTTTTTGTAGTTCTATTCGGTGAATAGCTTATTGGCGGTGAACTATTTGGAGCATTTATCTTATTATTTTAAGGCAAAATTCCATAAAGTGGCTCGTTGATGCACAATGGGTGGTGTTGTGATGACACCTGAAGATGTGCTAGAATCTCTAATGAATGATGGTGCTATGGATGCAATCTAACTAAAGACAATTAATCAATTAAAGGGCAATGTAAGTGCACTAATTTCTGACTACTCTTTTCATCTAAATTGAGTTGATGCATAATGTTTTCAATATGTTTGTTTACTAGCTTTTGGATTCAACTTATGCCATAGTATTAGATAATTTTGTCTGTTGTAAACTCACTGAGTTCATCAGAAAGTTGAAAGCCAAAGATAAGAAGAACTATGAAATGGATTGTAGAATTTCACTTGAAATAAAGAAAAAGAAAACTCTTGATGACAATAAGGATTGTACAAGAAAATGAAGTGTCAATTGGCTTATTAACAAGTTGTTTCTTGTTAAGAAAATTACAAATAGTTGTCATATCTACTTTATTAAAATTGATTATTTTCTTTGTAATACAAATGTTGATTCTTGCTTTGTAATCAGACCATAGTTATTTAGATTACACCCTATATTCCACTTTGGAAAATCTCTAAATAAATTATTTGACTAAGCTGAACAATATAGTAAAAACTATGTCCTTGTATACATTTGTTTTATTTTCTTCCCATAGAGAATTTGATATTCATGGTGAGTGCAATCAACTGGACATACCCCTTTGACCTAAGGCACTTATCATCAGTGCTTTTATTGTAGCTCTTTGTCAAACAACACTTGCTCCTCATTGGCTATTGTAGTTTACATGGCGTAATGGCGAAAGGAACTTGGAATATCACCAAGACAATCAATGATTATCTTAGATTAATGAGTTGAATAGAAGAGTAGATCTCTTCCATGATAGTGATACTCAATGATACTTCACGATAATTATCCTTGGTTGAAAAAGAGATGATCAACCAACACATTTGAAATACATTGATAGGGATGATGGAGCAATGTTTTCAAGTACATTGTTTGACTATACTCCATGTCTTTTATTTAGTGTTATGAACTTTGGTAATGTGAAAATGAACATGCCATACTTTAATGGAGATAACTTTTTGGGTTGGCTTTTCAAAGCCTATCATTCTTTTCTTACTACCAACTTTTAGAGGAACAATAATTCACTAATGTGCTTGTATATATGGATGGATCAACTTTAAGTTGGTATTAATGGATATATCATAACAAGCAAATAAGTTCTTGGAATTCTTTTATGGGGTGTTTGGTTGGAGGATTTTTTGAGTTGATTGCATTTCAATATAGTGATTTTAAGTTTTTGATTGTTTCATAGAGAGTAAAATAAATTTAAAGTATATGTTAAGGGGTTTGAATTTATCAACTATTCCATTTTTTATGTATTTAAAATTCACCTGATTTGATTGAATTTCAAGTACATAACATCATGCTATGCAACTTTCCTCACATTAGCCTCCTACATGATCTTGGATCATGGGACCTCAAAATGCTAACCCTATGCTCATGCTTGCCTTTAAGGTTAAATGCCAATTGCACGACCTGCAACATTGACCTTAATATTACCTTTAACTTCTACCCTATTAGCGTTGGTCTCACCGTCAATCTTTGACCTCTATTATGACTCCATTGTTATGATCTCTAGCCTCCATCTTGATTTGTGCCAAAATAAAAAATAAAATACTTATCAAATACCATTATGAAATTATTTTACAACAAACCAAACACCAAAAAAGTATTTCAAATACATGAGTTTATTTCACCTTGTACTTAGAATGTAGCTAAGTTCTAAATATTTTGAACTAGTTAACAAGCGTCTCCATAAAGAAAGTGCTTGATGTTTTAGATAATTGTTGTACTGAGGTCTTAAAGGGGAATTCACCATGTTACATTAAACATATTTGATCCAAGATATTTATAATCACTTTGAAGGGCATTCCAAACAAATTTCAAAATTTCTGCATTTTCTTCTCCTAAGTTGTTTTATATCAAGTTTACACATCAAAATTTGGAAAGAGTTGTGAACATTACAATTGTAATCATTATCACATCCTTTTCAATTAGCCAAATTTAATGGATTGATTGATTGATGGTCATTAGACATTTGTGTGTTCTCCATCATCTATTTGATTGGCTTCTCTAAACTCTATAAGCTCTATACCTACAACAACAATCAAATCCACTTTATCGATACACCATTTGACAACTCAATTGGAAGAGCATAACTCAAAGGGCTTTTGTTTCACTGCCATAATACCATTGCAATCATGCTTATAAGTCCCAAGCTATTTATCTTGATGTTTATTGATGAACATTAGGAATAATCAAATAAATAACATGATGCAATTAAACCATCTTTTATTGATTTCCCATAATCCAATTTCAATACTTTTTATAAAATAATCCAAGAACTTTATGGACATTTGCAATCACATTGTCTAGATATTAGTAGACATTGGATCTACTCACAACTTTATTCAAAAGAAATTAGTTTGCACTTTGGGACAAATAATCATAACATCCAAATTCTTTAACTTTTTGGTAATGGATTAACTCTATAATGCTTTGCTCATGATATTCAAGGATGCTTATTCATTATTGACTATCACACTTTCCAATTCAAGCTAGATGTGATCTTAGTTTGGAGTTGTTGATATTGCAAATTATAAGGATACTTAACTATGGAATTTTTATAAATGGGAAATACAACTAAATTGCAAGGTGATGTGAGCTCCTTAGTCCACAACATTCAATTGAGTAGTTCACCTGGTTATTCTCCATCAATTGCATCACTTCTTGTTTATGCTGATATCTGATTCTAGCCAATTATCCACAAGTAGGCTATAGTCTTTACATCAAAAGAATCAAGAAGAACTCGATGCTTACCAATAGCTATTAAGTCATCATTTGAGTTGTCATTGTGGAAGGGTGGCATTGAATTCATTGTTTGTGTGGTGACAAACCATTTTCTATTGATGTGTAAAAGAATAAATAAACATGTTGTTGTGCTTCCATTCACAAATTTTTTCATCCTTTATCACCAAATATGAATGGTGAGGCATGATGGTTTCCAAACACATGAGGTGGATTACAAAATTAATTCAATTTGAAAGATGCATGTTACATTTGCTTCCATTGATTATTTTGGTGATTTATTATATGGTGCCAAAACAAACACAAATTAGCTATTGGCATTTTATGACATATGTCACCTCTCACTTTTTTGCAAAAGCTATCATTAGCATTCAAGCCTTCCTCTTATGCTCTTGAACTATGATCTTTTTAATGTACCTCAAAAATAAAACTTGGCAAAACAAAATTTCTAAAAGGAAATGCAACAACATTTGAAACAAATACATTTTAAACTTTGGCATAAGTAATAAGCAAATAATTAGTGAACCCTAAGAAAAAATATTTTTGAACAATTTCAATATTATTAATTTTGACACAAACTATTTCCATCTTGAGATGAAACTTCAACCTCTATTTTTTGTGGCTTCAATGATTGAAATGCAATTCTTTCTCTTAAATGGTTCCAAAGTAATTCAATTGATAGGAATGCTATCTTTTGCTTCTTATCTTTATTCATATCTCTTCTCTTTTTTAAAATGCTTGTCACTAGTTTTCAAGAAATGTTTGTCATATATGAACTGAATGACAACAATAATACTTAAAACTTATTTTTAAGAATTACTAAAATTAACAAACTAGTTAAAAAAAAACAAATAATTTGTGAGTGAATATTTCTGATTAAATTGGATAATTTAATGTCTTGCCATTACCAAACCAAACTTGTAAGTTTGGAAAGGGCTTTTGGATCAAGATAATACTTATTGCTCATAGGTGCATGATCTCTCTATAAGTGCTCATTAATGCTTCAAATTCAATTCTTTTTTTTTTGAGGGAAAGCTCTAAATCTCAAACTAGCCTTTCGAATAGTTCACTCTTGCTAGATCTTCAATTCATAAGAAGAAATGGAATACAAACAAACAAATAAAATATCTTGTGAATGAGTTGTGAAAAATATGATCATTCTGTTTCTAAAAATTTATAGACTTTTTTTGAATAGTTTCATACCTTAATATTCTCCTTCATAAGCACAAAATCTCTTCCTCATTCTAAAAAGTGTTATTATAAGTATAAAATGCTATCTCTTTTCATGGTTGTTAATAGTAATCATGAATCATCACCTCTCTTGGTTATTACCTTTAACATAAAACATTACTTTGTGATGATTTTTCATTAAATATGACAATTTGTAATGTATCTTGAATAGTTAGATTTAATTTTCAACTCATATATTGACATTCTCTAGCTCCCATAAATGATCATATTGCACACTTTCTTTCATGGTGCATCTATTGAAGGATATTATGTTGACCTCCCAATATTTAGTAGTGCTCAAAAGTCTTTTCAAACGTTCACCATCATTGGCATACAATCATTATCATCAAGGTGTCTTGAATTTCATTTTTTTCCTTGGTTGGACATTTTCCATTGGGAATACAATTCATCATTTTGGACAATTTAATGTTGACACAAATTGAGACATCAAAAGCATTTATGAGTGAGCTTTTAGTATTATAAGTGTTAAATTTGATTCTAATGTTTGTGTATAATTGAAGGTTATTTTTAAAAAACGATAAATATTCATGGGTTTAATCATCTAACTTTGTCCTAAATTGGAAGAACATTCTTAGTATTATATTATTGTTGTTCCATTAAAGCAATGACATTTGATGTGTCCATGTGTTCTAATTTTTTTTAGGTAGGAATATAACTCTTAAATTAGGCAATGGTATGCTCCTTAGGTTTGATTATATCACATTTTAACATCAATTTTTTAAATTTAGTGATATATTATTCTACAAATAGATTTTATTGGTGAAAGTTGAAGTTTAATAAACACATTTTGTGAAATGAGATGTCAAGTAATTTTCTTTTGTATTTTCTCTCTCGATGATCTTATTTTTTTATCTTCTATATCAAGTGTTCATTTTAGATTTTCCATCAAAATGATATGATTTTTTTTAATTTGATGGACAGTTTAACATGCTTATCATTAAGTATTTCTTTATATTCAAATATGTGATTTTATCATATGTGGACAATCTATGAGATCATCAAGATTTAGCCCATCCTCAAAATTAGGAATAACGTCTGGTTCCCTTGATAAGGTTCATCCTCTTGGATAATTCTTAAAATGGTTGATGGAAAATTATCCATCTCATGCAAACGGGATTCTCATTCACACCTTTTATATGCCACTAACCTATTTTGTAATTGTTGAATTGCATGATGTAATTCCTCCATGTTTAGTGCTGAGCTTTGGTGGGGTAGGTTTCTCATAGGTGGCATTCTAATGTAGGCTCTGATTTGACATTGAGTGCATGGAGTATACAAAATAAAACTTTGAAAATCTAAATTACATAAAAAAAGATCAATAAAGCAACCATAGTAAGAACTAAATACCTATGACAATGGCAAGTAAAACCACAATTACACAATATAATAACGACCCTAAGATAAGTATATTGAGCAATTTCCCAAATAAATTTGGAATAAAGTAGCCAACATCTCGCTCTCGACCAAGACATAATTCCCCTTAGTGGTGTTAGTGTTGGATTCTTAAATGGACTTAATGGAGTGGTGGAATTCTTTCTCCCAAACAATTTCCATAAGTAATTCAAGCTTGATGGGATTATCGTCATTTCTTATCTTTTCATGGGGATTCTCGAGATCTCGTTTGGTGGATTGCCAAGAAACATTTGGCCCAAAGAAATTGTTGAACTAATGAGCATGCCGGTTACTTGGGATTTGGGAAGCATGACCACACATAATTTACCAAGGTACAATTAGGTAGTTTCTATTCAAGAATTGAAATTCTAAAATTAATAAACTAGTTAGAAAACAAATATGGGTAATCTAATGTCTTTCTTGAACCAAAGCTACTAGGACTTGAATTTAGGAAGAGGTGTTCTTATTGCTCATGGAGTGAAGCAAACCATCTCCCATTGAAGTCCTTTGCAACAACTCCAAAATGCATTCTATATTTTGGTTGAGTTAAGCTCTAGCAATCCTCTAACTAAATCCAAATTCATTCTTTTTTGGTCTTCAATTCTGCAAGAGTTGGAAAAAACAACACAAACAAAACAAGAAATATTACCTTATAGAATAATGGTTGTCCCCGACTAAAAATATGATCACCACTTCCCTTTAATGCCTTCACATTTCCCAACAGCATCCAAATTTCTTCTTGTTGAACTACAAGTATGTGCCATAATTCAAACTAAGCACATATAGACAAATCTATGAAAATCAATGGCAACATTGCATGATCAGAAGTTAAAACTCATTATTCAATCAAAAGTCATCAATCCAAAATTTAATTGATTGTGTTAAAAATATCAAAATTAATTAAATGAAAATATTGGGTCAATTAATAACCAATCAATTAATTAAAATTAATTTTAATGAAATTACATGCATATAGAGGTTGTGAGGCCTCATAACATTCAAAGCGACGCTCATAAAATTTTGCGTTGTATTTGAAACGTCGATATCTATCAAATGACACCTCCCGTGATCAATTCAAAAGTCTACATAGCGTTGAGATTCAAACGTGACATAATTTAAGCCCAATTTACTTTGACATGGTCCAAATGATCTCTAATCACAAAACGGACATCGCCATTGTGTCCGGTACAATGGAAATACCTAAAATTGACACCCATATTATTAAGGTTCATCATACAAAATAATTTCATAAGATTTGATGCAAAATTATATTAATCTGCAATTAAAATGGCTAATGGATGCTTAAACACCATAATATTTGCTTAATCAGTGTAATCAATTTAGATGCTTAGGAGCCAATTGGATTTTCCACCTAATGAACCCTGCCAGTTTAGCAGCCAATTGAAACTTGTGCCCCAATACACGAAATGAGCATCCTCTGATCTCTCCCATTCATGCATGAAAGCTCAGGCTCTCCTCTCTCATATGACTCTCGGAACTCCCTCTTCCATCCACTCTTGTTCCAAGTTGCACAACATGATTATCCTTCTGGTCTCCCTCTCTTCATTGTGAATGAGTTGCCTACCTCTTTTTCCTTCTTCCCCTTCTCTGTCGGCATAGAGATCCCAAACTCCCTCTCTTGGTTCATCCATCCCAAGCATTGCAGGATTCCCTCCTTCCTCTCTTCCTTCTGAACACTTGCTGGGTTCTAGCACTTGAACAGAGAGCAAACCCCTTTCAATCATCCTTCCTAGTCGAACAAGTAGGCCAAATGGATTCCCCTGTCCATTCCTTCCTCCTAGCCACCGAGGCATCGACCTCCTTCCTCTTGGGTCTCTCTCTCTCTCGAAACAAGGGAATTCCCCTAACATGGTTGTTGCTCCTGCTAGACACACGAAGAGCATCCCTCTCCCTTTTTTTACAATCGAGGGCTTCCTTTTGGTTCTTCCCAAAATCTTTTTTTCCTCTTTTCAATTTCTAGGTTGTTTCTATTCAACCCTAAGTTCCCCATTATTTCATTCCCTTTGCTTGGATGAAATGGGTTCGAGAATTTTCTTTCATCTATATTGTGATTGGGATATTCTTTTATGCAATTGCAATAGGAGGAGGTGTTTAACATGGCATAGCTTCGTTGCTTTGTTTTTTTTATCACTAAGCATTCCTATGATGCATCTATTTGATTTACCAAACAAATGAAAAAAAATGTAAAATTAGTAGGGTTGTGATCTTTTTTGAGGGTTACCTTGCTTTGTTATGCCTTTTTCCTTTGTTTGATTACTTGCAATCATGAAGGTGGTTATCTTATTTAGGTAAGATTTCAGATTTTCTAGACTTATCAAACTTAATGTGATTGTTTAGTTTATGTAGCATAAACTCCATGCAATTATCATGTTAAAGGAAGAGGATGAAGGGAGGAGTGATTGGCTTTGCTAGCATTGTGCTTGTTTTCCTCTCTTTTGTGATCACTAAGTTAGTGGGCTTTGAAATACAATCTGAAATGAGATTTTGTGCAAGTTTAAAGCTCCCATTTTTGTTGTTTAGCTTCATTAAGGTTGCATCTTGCCTAGTGCTTGTTCATATTGTACTCGCAATTGCCAAGTTCCTATATTGCATTAAAACTGAAATAAGTTGACATAGATGTAGGACATGATTTGCTCTCTTGGTTTTAAAATTTTCTTAAAATTGCTTGCTTTGTGTGGCTTAAATTCTACTTGGCTATCATTTTTAAAAGAAAGGGAATGAAAGGGGGAGTTATTGGCTTTGCTAGCATTGTTATTGTTCTTTTCTCTATTGTCACTAATGGACATGTGAAGTGCAATCTGAAATGAGATTTCATTTGCATAGAATTTGAAAGTCATTGTCCTTCATTGGTTGAATGAATAATTTGCAAGGTTTAGAATGACTACCTATTATCTTGTTTAATTAAATCTTGCTTAAATTCTATTATCATTGTGAAATTGATATGAAATAGGAAGTGCATAAGCTTTAACTTTGATTCATGGCTCTCATTCTATTATTTGAGTCCTCTTGTTTTATCTTATGTTTTGAATGAATAGATCACTCTTACACTTTATGATCTAGTGGTCATCTTGTTTATATGTTGATGCAAAATGGTTCAATGCATTGTTTGGCTTTAGAATTCCATGGTAATATATGAAATTTGCATTTAAGATTAGCCATTCAACATCTCTTTTTGTTGATTGAATCAAAATGGAAAAATGATGAATATGATTGCAAGGTTAGTGAATTTTGGAGACATTCACTTTGTTGTCTGCACTTGATTGTGAGCTAAAATTGTTCAAACTTAGCTATTTCATGTTCTACTTGTTCTCACATGTATTCAATCAGTTGATCTTGAGACTTTCTCTATTAACATGATAAGATGGGATTATGGTTTTCATGAAGGAACATTGCTTTTGTTTTGCCTCTTTCATGTTATCAAAGTTGAAAATTTATTTGCATTTTACCATCAAAGTGTTGTTTTGATTTGCTGAATATAAGGAAGAAAGCAACTTTTTTTATATTCAATAGGAAAAGATTAGATGGGGCTTGCATTTGTTGAAGGCTTATACATTAATTTGCTGATTATGCATTCTAAAGGGTAAATTTTGGTTGAAATGTTGAATGAAATGGTGATAAGTCACAACATAAGGTAAAAGCTTCACTTGTATAATGCTTCTTTTTTCGTAAAGCATATGTAAAGGTAAAATTTCAAAGATTACTAAGCACTTATTTACATTATTTTGATGTGGTAGAAAAATCTACTCTGATATAAGTACCCGTTCATATTGTTCCAATGCAGCGAATAAATTGTGATATAAGTATTTGCTCATATTGTTCTAATACGGCAAGAAAATATATTTTGTAATATAAGTACACGTTCACATTGTTGGTGGGAAAACTTGTGATATAAGTACTTGCACATTATTCCAACGTGGCAAGAAATATATTTTTGATAAGTACCCTTAACATTGTTCCAATGTGGTGGAGAAACTTTATGATATAGTACTTGTTCACATTGTTCCAATGTGACAAGGAAATATGCTTTAAATTAATTACATGCGCATTGTCCAAAGAAAGGAAATGCTATGCTATGCAAACATATGCAAGTCTTTCTTGGCATGGTAGTAAATTACTTTGAATGGTGTCTAACCACCTCATGCCTTTCTTGGCATGGTGGGAAGGCCCAATCTCAAGCGACCCCACATGGGGATGGAGAGGTTCTTGAAATTTCTAGTAAACTAAACCTATAAGGTTTAACATTTTAGATAAACTTTTGAACTTTATGTATCATAAGATGAATGTGAATTAAGATTCAAATCATGAAATGATCACTTAGAATCATAAATTGTAAGACATCAAATGAATTAGCTAAAGAGACTTAAAAGAATTTCATGACTTGCTCACTAATAAGCATATGATTTGATAGCTTAATAGCAAGTAAAGATGAACTTTCAACTATCACTTGAAATGCAAAGAAGATTTTATTAATTGAATCAAAAGAGCTTAAGGGAAAACTAAGCTTGAATCCCTTAAGTTTACAATAAATGCAAAATAAATTTTTCAATACATATTCAATTCAATTGTATTATATCATGTATTGAAAATGTGAAAAGAATTTAGTTCAAATTAGTTTTCTTCTTGGGAGAATTGAATACAATTTGAGTTGAAACATAAAGGACAAGAATAGCTCATTTATGAGTATAAGTAAGTTTGATAATTCATCATGAATATGAATGAGATGCCCTTCATTAAACATTGATGTAAAATGAATATATTTGATGGAGGCTTATTTAAACATTCAAATGAATGAGATTTTGCATATGCTTATGGTCAATCTTACATTTAAGTTTAATGTCTTATGATTTATACAAGTATTCAAGGAAAATAAATCAAGCATGAATGAACCATTCTTTCATGTGAATCTATAGCTTTGAGCTTCGTTCTAAGTGTTTAATGGAATGACTTATAACGTATATTCAAAATACTACTACATTCCATTCAAATTGAACAGGCATATGAAGTTTCAAGTTAAATGAATCTCATGCTTACTTCACAGAGCAATGTTTTGCTTAATCACTTAGTTCATGTAAACATTTGAAAGAGTCAAGCTCATGTTAGAGATTCTCACTTGATTCACAAGTATTTAAAAGAGTCAACACATGTCTTATAGAATCTATTCTTGATTTATGAAAGCGGTGAAAGAATTAAACTTATATCTTATAGAATAGACATCTACTTGATCTATGATAAACATTTAAAATGGTCAAATTCATATTTGACAGAACAAATCTATGCTTGATGTATGATATTGGGTATCTAACAAACCCTACTTTACAATTTCATACATTTTCTTGTATATAACTACTTCAACTTAGACATTCTTATATCCATACATCATTTTAAGAGATACTTGTATGTATATTGAAGTATCCATTAGCTTGAAAGCTTAAATAAATATAAGCAAGTCATATGCAAATGAATGAGATACTACAATTATTCAAAACCAATTATTCACCATGTGACATATATATTTACAAATCGTAGTGTTAAGGATCTGCATGGGTTGAACTGGTTGGGTCTTAGGTGGGTTGCTAACAAAATCTAATAAATTATTATAATATTTTCAACTTGAAGCTAATTTTGTTATAGAATGACAAAAGATAAATCTATTTATTAATGTAACTTCTCAAGTTTAAATCCTCAAGAGGAAACTCTTAAACTACATGTTGATAAGGTTTGGTGGATGATAGATCTTGAAGCAACAAATTTAGACCCGATTCTTATGAGAAAAGAGGTGAGTTGACAAGGTCTAGCTACAATAATCATACGATCAAAAGATTATTATCAAGGTTTAAGTGATTAATGTTTATATGTATTCAAATTCAAATCAATTACAAAATAATCATATGTTCAAATAAAATATATATATATATATATATATATATATATATATATATATATATATATATTAAATATATATATATATATTATTAAATTTAAAGTTAAAAATTCATCCACCTCTTAAATTATTTGTCGAGGTGACAAGTCAAAAGACTTTTTTGCTCACAAAATATGTAAAATCAAATATATTTTTTTTCTTAAATAACCTTAAGTCGATCGACACGGTGGTTTGCCTCAAAATGACACTACTAAATTACGGTCACGACCTCAGCTCATATATTCCCTAATGACTTTGCTTTTTGAGCTGTGAATTATATAATGTAACTGATTGGATAAAAAGCTCTCTGTTAGTTAATGTTGACTTATATTTGTCCCTTTAGACAAGCACTTCTCTAGGTCTATAAGGATACTTTGGACATAACCCATGGTTCTTGTGAGGGTCGGTTGGGTCCCTCCTCCCAACTAAGTGGAGAGACCACGATGATGGAACCATGGGATCTTGATCATGGTCATCGTTCCTAAATATAAGCTTTAAATTAAAATAATAAATCTCATAAATCCTAAACTCCACTCATTTTGCTATATTTATTTATTGACTTTATTAGACTTAATTGAAAGTGCTCTCTCATTAGGAGGGTAATTAACTATTGTTTTATCTATAGAAAACTTGGAACCAGATCTAAAGTCCTCACAAAATGAGGGTGAAATCTCTGGTAGCGTCTTATCTACTATTTCATCTACGAAAATTTGATCATTTTAATCATTATCTTCATTAGAGATTGGGTGGAATTTTAGAGCCCACTACACTATTAATGTCTTTTAACCAACAAGAACTTAGGAAAAACCTCTTGATAGTCATTGGAGGAGGAAGTGTAAGACTAGGCACCGATGGGGGTAGATTTCTACACTTAACTATGAATGCTTAACATCACCACTTTCCTTCAAATTTGTGAAAATATGCTCCAAACAGGGAAATTATTTTCCATCTTCGGTATTGACAATAAAACTATAAAGACCCCATTCTCTATGAAAGAAGGTCTATTTGTAGGCAAGGTATCCCAAATAACACTTAGGCCTCTTAATTACTAAATTGTCTCCATGAAGATAGTAAAGTTATAAAGCCCATAATTAAAAAAGACTTCTAATTGCTAAAACAACTTATAACTACATAAGTGGCAATATCTTAGAAAACATTTAATCATTCACCAGATCAATAAGTTAGGTGGTTTATTAACTAGAATTACTAGAAACTACCAAAATGCATCCAATTTTTGATATATCTTATTTTAAAACATTTCATTGCACTCTACATCCCATCCACTACCGCTTTGTTCACCACCAACCATTGCTTCATTCATTCATTAGCCATCCTTAAGCAATGAACCATCATGTGCAAGGAATAGAGAAGTGCTACTAATTCAATGGGATGGATTCCATCATGGGTTCATTTGGAAGACTATGTACCACCTATCTAAATTTTTGACCTAGAGAGCAAGATCATCTTTGATGATGGGAATATTGTAGTGAACTTGAATTCATCAAAAGGTCAAAAATGAAAGATAAGAAGAATGTGAAATGGATGATAGATTTTTTCCAAATAAAGCAGAACAATTAATGACAACAAGGATTGGCTTAGCAAATGAAGTAATAGTTGCCTTGTTAAGATGAAGTTCTTTTTAGGGTTGCAATTACTAAAAGTGTTTCTTTGTAGTACAATTGTTGATTCTTTTATTCTATCCAAACCAACGTTACTTAGATTGAACCTTATATTCTACTTTGGAAAATTTATAAATAAAGTTGAATGGGGTTGAGGAGTCAAAACTCTTTTCCTGTTTACATTTTTATTCTTCTTTTCTCCTCCTGGAGACTTTAATTTCTGAGTGTTTGTAGCAAAATTTCCATTTGATATGTTTTAGAAATTTGTTGGATAAATTATATTTTCTTTGGATGTTTAGTTCTTTCATATACTATCATCAATTTTTAACTATTAACTTTCATTTCTTTTGCATTATCCTTTTGCTCATTTATTTCCTTTAATGCATCTTGTTATGCTTCAACTTTTCTTATTTTGGTTTATGGGAAATAACTTACTCAACTAAATTGAAAAATTCTTTGGTTTTTAACTTTTACATCTTTTGAGGTTTTTCTTTTCCATGCGTGCATGCTGACCTATGTTACTTCTAAGAGCCATCCACCACTTGCACCTGTCTCCTAGCTCAGATATTTATGGGAATGAACAACTTGAAAGAGAAAAAACATAATTAAACAATGCATTATCGAGGAACGATAGTGCCAAGAAAAGTATAATATAATCTCTATCAAATTGTAATGATAATTTATCTCCATTTTCATCATGTTATCATTGTTTTTGATTTATGACAACAAATTCATTTTGTGGCATGCAATCTGGTCTTCTATATAGCTACCATTGCTACCAAATACTAATAAGAAAAAAAATAAAACTTGGGATCCCATTTTCTACTTTTCATAATTTTATCATCAGTTAAAATTTTATGAGATTCGACCTCATTCTTTATACACGATGTAAATGCAAATTGGTGTATAAACATGAAAGCACACATAAACTTAGTAGATTTGAGTTACTGAATAAAATTTTAATGAAATAACCACAAAATTTAATGACTTAACTATATGGAAAAAATTTAAAACTTCATTTCATTTTGTCTCCAAGAAGATGTATGCATGTTGCATTCTGTCCTCCAATCAGTGGCACAATATTCTTTTCCTACAATGTACTCTTAAATCATCTATTGCACATTTTGATTATTTATGAAATATTTTTTGGTTTAAATTCTTAATCACGGAACAAAGTGAATATTGATAACTTGTACCCAGTTTGGTTCCATGCAAAATATTACTCCCAATTTTGCTACTTTGAAGAACTACTCTCCTCACATTACATTCTAATTTATTAAGAGTCGAGATCAAATATGTGGTCTCTAAAAATTCAAGTTGATCTCTGTGAGTTTATGTATGATTCTTGATTAAATTTTCATAAGGAGATTAGATTGAAGATATAAACATGACTTACCCTCATTTTCCAATGACCTTAATGCTTCCAAGTTCACCATAGGTGCAAGCACCTATGATTAATTAGCATCCATAGTTAATTACCCCTCATATCACAATAGAAGGGCCCTCTCGATTAAGGTTGGATGTTTGTATTGATCTTTAGTGTGAATAGTGATATTTTTGTGAATGATATCTAGGATAAAGTAGTAGATCAAGATCCCATGATTTTTTCATCCCATGTCTGTTATTCTATGCTATCTATCATTACTCATAATGTCCAGAACTTAATTAGATGGGTGCCTCATCCTAGGAATGAAGTAGATTAGAGGTGTATGTTTATTGAGTATTTAATCTAAACTTAGTTTTGTAAGTTTGGTCGATCATTTAGTTTTATGACTTCCTCTTCTTGACAAAATGATTTGAGAATTTTATGAGATAAGTAGGATTTACATCCATTATATAACCAATGATGTTTTTTCTTTAAACATAAACGAGCTTACATCTATTGGAATGCACGATTGAGTTAGACTTACATCCCTTAGAATCTGGAAGTTTGCTTTGTAAATATATATTGGGGTTACATCCATTGAAATTTCATGACTTTAAGAATATGATCCGTTTTGCCGACAATGAATGGGCTTACATCCTTGAAAGCCAATATAAATGTAGAGTTTGTTTTACTAATATAAATTGGACATTCATCGAATGATTATTAAATGTAGAGTCCATTTGTGCATTGATTGTGCTTGATTGTACTTACATCCTTTGGAATGCCAATTATTAAATATGAAATCTATTTTGTGGATAGATTTTGATGATGTAATGAAGTGTCATCTCTTCTTTACCACTTTCAGGTGATTTGTGCCTCCCGGAGCCATTACCTTATTTGTTGAGTTCAAGAGGATGTTTGCTAATTTGCAAGTGCTCAAAACCATTGTATATTTCCAAGCCCTTCCATAAATGAGGTAAGAACTTGACGAGTCTTGAGGAAGTTCAACACACATTTCTAATAAGAGATGTTGGAAATTAAAGATTTGGAATCCACAATTTACTTTACTTAATGAAAGAAGGACCCTTTAGATATGTTCTCATTCTAACAACCAAAGACACTCCAAATAATGGAGGCAAAAACTATGTAAATATGAAGAATACAATGAAGTTATTCAACCAACACCATCGGTCAGTAAAGACTCTTTCAAACAACCTAGTGGTGGGTATCGAGCTAGAAGAGAAGATAAAAGAAGCGTCGAGGCACCGCTAGGGGTTTAGGAATCTTACAACTTGTTACCAAGGGCTGAATACTGTAACCCATTAACAACTCCTCTCCTCAGGTATTAATGGCGAGTTAGTAGAGGCCAATTAAAATAAGGAATATTTTAAGAGACCACCACCAATGAAACTTCGATATAGTTAGGATCGATCAAGGCACTATGCTTACCACCATGAGCACGGTCATGAGACTAAAGAGTGTAGACACCTAAAAGTCTAGTTAACAAATTGATTGCCAACTATCAAGTTAAAAGTATTTTGATCAACATAAGAAGCTCGGTCAACATAATCATTAAGTTGGTATTCAACAAGCTAAGATTAACTAACTCTAAATTCACCCACTAGGGATTTCTGATTTCTTAGAAGAGTGAAGAGAAATTAAAGGGATGATTACCCTCCCTGTGACTTAAGGAGAAGGGAGTAAACAATTCATGGCTATGACTAACTTTATCATGTAGAGGCTTCGGCCACCTACAACACCATCTTTGGTTGATCTTTACTCAACACTTTTCAAGTAGTGTTATCAACTTTCCACATAACCATCAAATTTTGAACTAGATGTGAGGAAATCACAGTTAAACAAAATCTCAATCAATCTCTGCACTACTAAAAGGCAAAGGCGGTCTAGTAAGAAAGATGAAGTATTATAGCTAAAG